>JAPYYM010000020.1:396073-463194 GCA_028534135.1 Potos flavus
GTGCTCTTCCCTAGACAGTTCTTTTCATATGGTGCCATGTGTGATGAACCTTAAAGGTCCTCATGACCCTCTGATCTGCGAGCTGAGTTAGAAACGTTGTGTTTGGGGGCAGGTAAACCACTTTGATAACTTTGGTGCTGAACTCATGGGGGTCTAGCTCATGAGCAGCACTGTCCAAAAGCAAAAGAATTTTAAGAGTTAGTCCCTCACTGGCAAGGTACTTTCTGATGCCAGAGACAAAGTATCAATGGAACCAGTCCGGAAAACTGGTTTCATTGTCCAACCTTCCCTGTTCAACCAGGACAGAGGCTTCTCCTGTTTATCTCTTCCCTTCAGGTCTCAGGGATTGAAGCAGTTTTCATAGATAAGGACAGGACCTGGTTAGGCCTGGCTGCATTTGAAGAAAACAGTAGACTCAGCCTATCCCTTCCTGCCTTAAATCCTTGTGCTTGTTTCTCTTCCTTTGTGACACCTTCTTACAGAATAGGGCACTTTTTTCTGCATAAAAACCTGCTCAGGCAGATATCCTTTTACCTCAGTGGTTTTCTTAATGGTATCTGGGAATTTGTCTACTGCCTCTTGGTTGGCAGTTTTGCACTAAAGACGATGAAAAATACGTGAGAACAGTGAGAGATCTCTTCTACTCTGATATGCAGTTTATTAAGGAGATAAACGCTCACATAGTGATGCTTATATCACACAGTGTTTCAAGGGAATACTCAAAACACTTGAGCTCACTGCAACAGCAACAGGCTCTGACATTGCCATAATATGTACTGTAGTAAATTTTCGCAATTAAGAGTCAATACTGTATCTTTGTCTACACTTCTCTGGGCTGGAATGGCAATATGTACATGCGTGGACATCTGAATACATGATAACCTTTTCTAGGTTGTGTATATTTTACAGATAAACTACATATCTACATATATCTTAAGGATTCATTACATAACATTCCATTAATTTTGCGAATATTTCTAGGCTATGTGGGTCATCTGTGAGTTTTTTCAGAGTGTTGCAAATCTGCAAAAAACAGTTCCAATACATGTATTGATAAAAAACCTTTGTATAAGTGGATCCAACTCACAGAGTTCAAGTAGTTCAAATTTCTATTATTCAAGGGTTAACTATAATTGTAAATCAAAGTTCAATAAAATGTTAATGAGTAACATTTGATATGGTTATTTAGTTAATTTCAATTTTTTTTTTTATCAGACCTTTAAAGAAAACTTTTATCTTGGAAGACTTTATTTTTTATATCATATTTGATGAATTTCTACTGGTATGTCTTACAATTCAATGAAAGTGTTCTTTTTAGTTCATTTATTTTAGTTCACATTTGATTACAGGAGTAGGTTTATTTAGAACATTTTTTTTTGTTGTCAGCTTTTTTTATACCTAAAATACCTAGAATTCTGTGATTCCTAATTAAAATCAGTAGTGTGAAGTAGAATTTCATTTTATCATTTAAGAATCCAAATGTTTTTAAAATATAAAAAAAGCATTTTCTCAAATAAGTATAAAACTATTTTCTTCCAAGGAACACTTTTTCCTAGATACATGTTATTGCTAATAATATGTGATCTGTTTTTTCAACTCTAGGAATTAATTGATGATTTCATCTTTCCTGCTTCCAAAGTTTACTTACAATGTATGAGAAATGGAGAACTGCCAGCTGAGCAGGCTATCCCAGTCTGTAGTTCACCTGCTACCATCAATGCTGGTTTTGAACTACTTGTAGCATTAGCTGTTGGCTGTGTAAGGAACCTCAAACAGATAGTAGACTGTTTGACTGAAATGTATTACATAGGCACAGCAATAACTAGTAAGTATTTTAACTTGTAAAATTTTTTATTGGTTCAGATATCTCTGTGTTTAAAATTCTGGGTTTTTTTCTTTTAGGAAGGGTTTAATCTATGTCTTTATTTTTAGAAAGTTGTAACTAGCTTAATAATTTCAATAATTAAATATGTAGGGACGCCGGGGTGGCTCAGTGGGTTAAAGCCTCTGCCTTCCACTTGGGTCGTGATCTCAGGGTCCTGGGATCGAGCCCCACACCCGGCTCTCTGCTCAGCAGGGAGCCTGCTTCCCCCTCTCTCTCTGCCTGCCTCTCTGCCTACCTGTGATCTCTCTCTCTCTCTCTCTCTCTGACAAATAAATAAATAAATCTTTAAAAAAAAAAAAAAGAGGAAGAAGACTTAAGTGCACCTGGGTGGCTCAGTGGCTTGGGCGATTGCCTTCAGCTCAGGTCATGATCCTACAGTCCCAGGATGGAGTCCCACATCAGGCTCGCTGCTCAGCGGGGTGTCTGCTTCTACCTCTGACCCTCCTCTTTGCTCATGCTCTCTCTCTCTCATTCTCTTTCTTTCAAATAAATAGTCTTAAAAAAAAAAAAGACAAAACTAAGGTACTAAACTTCCTTCCAATTCCGTATTCCTACTTTAGAAATTACGTATGCTTATGCAAATTGTATATTTGTGTATCTCTGTTTAGATTTTTTTCTTTCTTTTTTTTTAAGGTTTTTTTGTTTATGTGAGACAGAGCACGCACCCATACAAGCAGAGGGAGAGGCAGAGGAAGAGAATCCCAAGCAGACTCCACACTTGGTGTAGAGCCCAGCATGGGGCTGGATCTCACAACCCTGATAACAACTTGAGCCAAAACCTCGAGTCAGATTCACAACAGCTGAGTCACCAGGCACCCCTAAATTTTTTTCTCTTTAACACAAATGGGAATAGACTACATGCAGCATTCTTCATTTTCTTTAGTTTTGCATTCAATAAAAATCTAATAGCACATAAAGATCCATCTAATTATACTTATTGGCCATATAATTTGCATTCAGCATACTCTTAATTTATGTAATCTATTTCCCAGATAGTGATTGATGTTCAGATTATTTTTGATTTAAGAAGGTGATGGAGGGGGCACCTGGGTGGCTCAGTGGGTTAAAGCCTCTGCCTTCGGCTCAGGTCATGATCTCAGGGTCCTGGGATCGAGCCCCGCATTGGGCTCTCTGCTCAGCGGGGAGTCTGCTTCCCCCTCTCTCTCTGCCTGCTTGTGATCTCTCTCTCTCTGTCAAATAAATAAGATCTTTAAAAAAAAAGGTGATGGAGGATATAAAGTGATTTACAGTTCCAACAGACCTTTGAAATATACCGTCTTATTAATTCCTAAAGATAAAACGTGGGTATAGGGAAAGCAATTTTTACTTAGAGTTTACACTAAGAAATTTAATATTATACTATCTGACATGACTAGCAGATGGTCATAGAAGCAGCATCAGTAAAATGCAAACTCAGTAGTTCTTAGAAAGGATCTGTATGGTGGTACTGATATAAAAATTTGGAGCATTGGTTTTAGGTAACTGTAGTAGTGATAGAATTATTGCTAATATTAATTTATCAGCATAACACAGTAGCCAGTGGACAGAGTCATTATGAGGATCTTTTTTCTCTCAGCTTGTGAAGCTCTTACTGAATGGGAATATCTACCACCTGTTGGACCCCGCCCATCAAAAGGATTTGTGGGACTCAAAAACGCTGGTGCTACTTGTTATATGAACTCTGTGATACAACAGCTATACATGATTCCTTCCATCAGAAACAGTATTCTTGCTGTCGAAGGCACAGGTAGTGATGTAGATGATGATATGTTCGGTGATGAGAAGCAGGACAGTGAGGTAAATTTTAATTATACATTTTTTTCTGTGTTTCAAGGTCTTGATTACCAGATATTGTTTTTTTTCCCTTGGAATATTATACTTCTTGTAGGACTTTTTTGAACTACTTTTGATGACAAGAATCTCTGAGCTACTGTTTCTGGCATATCCTAGTACTTATTATCTAACAAACTTTCAACCAAAGTTGATAATCTGTATTACAACTTTTCTGTTCTTCAGAGCAGCAGTTAATGTAATCATGTTGTGTACAATGTGGTAAGTAAAAATTAGGTGTCACAAATTGACAAATATCTTTTATTTTAAAATAATTTATATTTTGATTTTTTAATCTTTTAAAGTATATTGTTCTATTTTTCCTTTTTATATTACTTGTCAGTTTCACCACCCGTGCTTATTCTTAGAATACTCCTAATATTTTTCTCATTTTATGACTTTTTAATATAAAACCAGACCTGTTTGCTACTTTAAATAATGCTGTATGGTCCTGTTAACAATATTAGTAAATAGTAAGGATATAATTTTGATAACAGGAGTATCCAGTACAGAATATAAGAAAATTACGTTAGTGGCAAATCAGAGTATGTAAAACTAAGATGTAGCTCTTTATACATTAATATGAAGGACTTAATTTTCAGTTATTGTTTATATCGAAACTATATTTATTTTTCTTCTCCTTTTTCCTTTACACAAGTTCGTAGGATTAATAGAGAAGACAGAAAATACTCTAATTGTAGTAAGTGGTTCTTCCCCCATTCCTGTACTTCTCGCTTTTTATGAGCAAAACTAGTTTCGCTCTCTAGTGATCATGGAGATTCTGAAACATACACCTACCTGCACTCTTCTTGTAGCCGACAAATCACACCATCCAGGCATCAGTATCTGACTGTGTTTACTTTTTTTTTTTCCCCTTAAGAATTCCTTTATGAGGTGCCGACAGCAGTACCTGGTTAAAAACCAGTGTTACAGAGAAAATTGGGATATAAATCTTAGTTCTGTAGCTCCTATTACTAGTAGGATGCTGAATTAAACATAAGTAGACATGGCTAACCATACTAGCAAAATGCAGAAAATACGGACAAGATGCCAGATTTCTTTTGCTGCTTGATAACCCTGTGCTTTAGGTTGTTTCAACAGTACATTATGGTTGTCTATTTACTAGGTCGCTTTTTTAGAATGTGTCCTTCTCAATGGCAGAAACTGGGTGTTGTCTACTTCTATCATAAGCCTCTGACACAAAGCAAACAATATAAAAGGGTGTTCAATGCTCTGTTAACTAAATTTTGCTATATATAAAGTGTTATTAAGACCTTCAGAGCTTCTGACCATGCTGTTTCTACCAAAGGTAGTCTTAATTGTTGTATTTATTAGTAATTCTGATAATGCCACATAAATTATTTCATATAATCTGTGAAAAATGCATTATCTCTAGAAGAAAATGAATCCTGGAATGGCTAACTTATTTCCCCCAAAGTTATTTAAAACAAATACTCATTTGTCTTAATCTAGGCAATTGAACCAAATCCTTTTTTCTTATACTATCTCCAGTGGGTGTTCAGGATGATTCTTTTTCTTCTTTTTTTAAGTTTCATTTATTTATTTTAGAGAGCGAAAGACAGCATGAGAGCATGAGTGGGAGGGACAGAGGGAGGAGGAGAGAATATCAAGCAGACCTCCCCTGTGGGTGCAGAGCACAGTGCAGGGCTCGAGATCATGACCTGAGCCAAAAACAAGAGTTAGACACTTAATTGACTGTCACCACGTGCCCCTCAGGATTATTCTTTTATGATTTTTAAATGAGAATTCATCTGTGAAATTATAGGAATAAGCACTAATACTGTAAATTGAAAGTTGAGTTCTTGGAAACTTTTGAAATGTAAAATAATGCAAATCATTTATTTACTGATTTTATTTGTCTCAACTTCTAAAGTTAGATTAGCTCATCAATGATGGGTTTTTATTTGTTTTCGGTTTTGGTGTTTTGTGGGTTTTTTTTTGTTGTTTGTTTGTTTTTTGGTCTCTAGAGTAATGTTGATCCCCGAGATGATGTATTTGGATATCCTCATCAATTTGAAGACAAACCAGCTTTGAGTAAGACAGAAGATAGGAAAGAATACAATATTGGTGTCCTAAGACATCTTCAGGTCATCTTTGGTCATTTAGCTGCTTCCCGACTACAATACTATGTGCCTAGAGGATTTTGGAAACAGTTCAGGTAAATTGTGGGTGGATGATAATTTCGATTTTGTAAAAATTCAGTATATTGTTTAAATTTCTATATATATTAGAGCGTATAATTATTTCATATTTAAACAATGGTGATATTCTAACATCCTTCTTAGTTTTTTTCTTTATCTTTGTCTTGGTTGAAGGATGTAAAAATTATCATATAAAGGGAGGCAGGCCGTATTCTTCAGTTTCTTAAGATGTAATTAACTTTTTATTGGGAAAAACGTCTGCAGAAACAAAATATTAATATGTAGTCATCTGCTGGATTCAGTAGTTCGCAACTGAAACATATGTTAGACATTATGGCTTTTTCTTTTATGTATCTCTTTTAAATAAGCATAACCATGATATTATCACTACACCTAAATAAAAATTATGTAATATCACTACATTTAAATTTACCAAGTTGTCTAACTTTTCTTAATAGTGTAATTTTTTTTTAAGATTTTATTTATTTATTTGACAGAGAGAGAGATCACAAATAGGCAGAGAAGCAGGCAGAGAAAGAGGAGGAAGCAGGCTCCCCGCCAAGCAGAGAGCCCGATGCGGGGCTCGATCCCAGGACCCTGAGATCATGACCTGAGCCGAAAGCAGAGGCTTTAACCCACTGAGCCAGTCAGGTGCCCCAGTAGTGTGAATTTTTTAAATGCACAATTAAAACCCATTTACTGGGTGCCTGTTCTAAAACATGCATGATATAAAAGCATTTTAAATGCTTTCAGGGTACAGTTCATTGGCATTGAATACATTTACATTTTGTGCACTATCATTGAAATCCAGAACTTTTTTCTTTCTTTTTTTCTAAACTGAAACTCTATATGGATCAATAATAATCCCCCATGCTGGTTTTTACATGTTGATTTTTTTTTTTAAGATTTTATTTATTTATTCGACAGAGAGAGATCCCAAGTAGGCAGAGAGGCAGGCATAGGGAGAGGGGGAAGCAGACTCCCTGCTGAGCAGAGAGCCCAATGCAGGGCTGGATCCTCGGACCCTGAGATCATGACCTGAGCCAAAGGAAGAGGCTTAGCCCACTGAGCCACCCAGGTGTCCCTACACGTTGATTTTTATATCTTTCAACTTTGCTGAATATGTTGCTTGAATTCTAACAGTTTTTTGTGAAATCTTTAGGATTTCCAGGTTTGTTTTGTTTTGTTTTTTTTAAAGATTTTATTTATTTATTTATTTGACAGAGAGCGATCACAAGTAGGCAGAGAGGCAGGCAGAGGCAGAGGGAGAAGCAGGCTCCCCGCGAAGCAAGGAGCCGGATGTGGGACTCGATCCCAGGACCCTGAGATCATGACCCAAGCCAAAGGCAGACGCTTAACCAACTGAGCCACCCAGGCGTCCCCAGGATTTCCAGTTTAGATACTTGTGTTTCTTAATTTGCCAATTGGTATTGACTAGTAGACCTTCCAGTGCTGTGAAGAAATAAGGCATCCTTGCCTGTATGCTAATCTTAGAAAGAAGCTTTCAGCCTTTAACCATTCAACCTTGACCTTACATTATATGTATTAATATTCATCCCAAATGGATCAAGTATGTAAACATAAGAAATAAAACTATAAAATATAAAACTTGTAGAAGAAAACAAAGGCAGAATACTTTAGTATGTTGCACTTTGCAGTGATTTCTTCGTATGACACTAATAAGCAATAGAAAACATCCTAACATTGTATTTCCAGTAAAAATATTCTTCGGTAGTAAAAGGAAGATAAGTACATTCATTCTCAAAGGGAAATGTGCGAAGAATTTCCTCCCAATCAAAGTTCCTCTGGAGGGGGATAATTTACCAGAGAAAACTTGGAATTTCAAAAATAAAAAGAATATCAGAAATATGAAATACTGTGTATTCACAATACTGTTTTTCTTTTATGATTTAGCTTGTATAAATATTGAAAGCAAAAACAATAACGAAAAGGAAATCATTTGATATATTATTAATGTAACACATTTTAACACACCAAAGAGAAAAGTGAAAGCCATTATTTATTTGGCCGTGAGTCTTTTTTTTTTTTTTTTAAGATTTTATTTATTTCTTAGAGCATGAGCAAGGGGAGGGGCAGAAGGAGAGGGAGCAGCAGACTTCCCACACAGCAGGGTGCCTGAAGTGGGGCTCTTGATATGGGGCTCGATCCCAGGACCCAGGATGGTGGGATCATGACTTGAGCTTAACCAACTGATGAGCCACCCAGGTGCCCCACTTCTGTGTGTTATATGAAGGCCAAAACATGGACTCTACATGATGATTTATGACTATTTTGTAGAGCAAATATTAAAAAGTAACAGATGTGTAGATAAAAAGCTAAAAGATTTGGGGCACCTGGGTGGCTCAGTGGATTAAAGCCTCTGCCTTCGGCTTGGGTTGTGATCTCAGGGTCCTGGGATCGAGCCCCGCATCGGGCTCTCTGCTCAGCAGGGAGCCTGCTTCCGCCTCTCTCTCTGCCTGCTTCTCTGCCTACTTGTGATCTCTCTCTGTGTCAATAAATAAATAAATAATCTTTTTTTTAAAAAGCTAAAAGATTCATTGAAATAGAAAAAATATAATTAAATAATTCCCAAAGGGTAGAGAAAGAAAAACTGTTACATAAACAATAAAATAATAGGATAATATGCCTAAATGCAGTTATATCAATGGTAATATAAAATGAAATTGGTCCAATTAAAAGCCACAGGTTGCTAGATGAGATTAAAAAACAGGCCTCAATTATCTGTACCGTGCAAGATACCGAATTTAAATTTAATGCTGTGAATTAAAAGTAAAGAGATGAAAGCATATGAGAGATCAGTACACATATGGGATTGGTAAAATAAATGTAGTGGCAACACCAGATACTGGCCAGGTTACTGAGAAATGGGATCACCTGTTGCTGGTGTGAATATAAAATAATTAGACTATCCTAGAAAGCAATTTAGCAGTTTCTTATATAATCCAGTAGTTGCAGTCATGAACAATTATGCCAGAGAAAAGAAAATTTAGGTTGACACCAAAACTCATACACAGATATTCAGAGCAGCTCTGAGTAGCACCAGACTGGGAATAACCAAGATGTTCTTCCACAGCTCAGTAGTTAAATGAGTTGGTATACTTAAATACTAAAAAACAATGAACTTGGGATGCTTGGGTGGCTCAGTTGTTAAGCGTGTGCCTTCAGATCAGGTCATGATCCCAAGGGCTTGGGATCAAGCCTCGCATCGGGCTCCCTGCTAGGTGGGAGGCCTGCTTCTTCCCTCTCCCATGCCCCCTCCTTGTGTTCCTTTTTTCGCTCTCACTCTGTCAAATAAATCTTAAAAAAAAAAAAAAGTCTTGGTACATGCAGCAAGTTGGGAGGATCTCAGCATTTTGCCTAGTGAAAAAGGCCAACTCCAAAAGGCTACATACTAAATAATTCTCCTCATATAAAATATTTGAAATGAGGGGCGCCTGGGTGGCTCAGTGGGTTAAAGCCTCTGCCTTTGGCTCAGGTCATGATCTCAGGGTCCTGGGATCGAGCCCCGCATCGGGCTCTCCGCTCAGCAGGGAGCCTGCTTCCTCCTCTCTCTCTGCCTGCCTCTCTGCCTACTTGTGCTCTCTCTCTCTGTCAAATAAATAAATAAAATCTTTAAGAAATATATATATTTGAAATGACAGAATTTTAGAAATGAAAGACAAACTAGTGTTTGCCAGAGGTTGAGAATGAATGGCATGTAGTTGGATGTGATCATAGAATGAATGCTTAAGAGAGCCATATATGGTTAACTGTTCTGTATCTTGACACACAAATACACAGAAGTTACAGAATTTCATAAACCTAAATACCACACAGATACAAGCAGAAGTAAGCCTGTAGAAATCTTAGTAACATTGGAGCTTGTACCACTATTAGTATCGTGATTATGATACTCTGTAGGTTTGTAAGATGTTACCATTGGGGGTAACTGTGCAAAAGACACAGAGGGTATATTTTGCGTTATTTTTTAGAACTATGATTCTACAGTTATCTCAGAATTGTTTTTAAAAATCAAATTGTAGGAAAAAAGTATTAGTGTGATCCAAACACTAATGCTAGAAGACTTGAAAGAGCAAACTCAAGTAACTTTGGAAGACATTACTTCAGCTCAATACTATAAAAACAAAAAAAGTTAGTTTCCAGAAATTAAGAGTATGGAAGGGGGTGACGGGGGTGAGGACTGAGATATGGTCTGGTATATTGATTGTGGTGGGCATTACACAACTGTCTGCAATTGGTAACGTACATATTGTGCTCCAAAAAGATTGTTATTGTCTGTAAATTTAAAATTAATTTTAAAAAATAATCAGCTAAAAATAAAATAGAAAATAAGCAACTAGTTTTTGAAATGGTAAAAACACACCACACACGAAAGATAATAAACCTCCTTACCAAATTTTAACATTTTACTATATGTTTTGCTGAAAATGAATATATTTTTTCCCTTATATATATTATTATTCTATAATCATTAATTGTTACTAATAACCATCCATCATAACCTGGTATTAGCAACAACAGTTCTCGCTTTTTGTTCACACACGTAGTATTTTGTCTTCTTAGGATCTTTGGGCTAAATTTTATTTATTTTTTTAACTTTCGTTTAAGTAAACTACTAATGCGGGGCTCAAACTCACAACCCTCAATGCAAGAGTTGCATGCTCTACTGACTGAACCAGCCAGGCACCCCTAGCCAAATCATAAATTCATTTGGATTACTGGAAATTACTCTACAATAGGACAAAGCTTTTCTTTTTTCATTTGGAAAAATCACTATAGTTCAGAATAAGCTGCTGTGAACTTTGCAATATGGCATGCAAGATTTAAGAACTAAATGTCAAAGTAGTAGTTACTTATAACAACCTAATGCTCTTTACTTGAATTCAAAATGCCCAAATATATTGTTTCATATAGAAGACCCCATTCATTTTTTTTTCTTCTTTTTTTTTGAGGACATCGTTTTAAAGCCTGTTTGTAATTTCATGGTAATTCTTTGACATTGCCGTACAGTTTTTAATGTAAAGTTCACTTCCATTACCATTGCTACTCCGTACATAGTGTTTACTGCTTTATTTCCACTTCTGATATGAGTAAAGGCTCAGTTTACATTTCTGACATTTTTGTAGTGGTTATGAAAGGTGAAATGTGGATATTCTAGGGGCATAGAATGGTTCTTAACTTTATTCTGTTTTTTTTTTCCTCAGGCTCTGGGGTGAACCTGTTAATCTTCGAGAACAACATGATGCCTTAGAGTTTTTTAATTCTCTGGTGGATAGTTTAGATGAAGCTTTAAAAGCTTTAGGACATCCAGCTATACTAAGTCAAGTCCTGGGAGGTTCCTTTGCTGATCAGAAAATTTGCCAAGGCTGCCCCCATAGGTAAGTGCTAATTAAAGTTTTTATTGGTCCAATTTTAGTATAAGCAGAAGCCGTAACCAACTGACCACCGAGGTGCCCCAGGGAGAGAGAATCTTAAACAGGCTCTACATGCCCCCACGAATTACTACTTAAACACATAAATAGCAAGCAGTATGAAAGAATATAAAGAACTTAACCAGTGAAGAAGCAGACAGGCCTAACTTCACATCATCACTCTTCCTCATAAAGTATACCAAATTCTCTTTGATAGCGCCCTTCCCACTTCCACTCTGGTTCTTTATCTGTGAAATAGGGATGGATATGCATTTCTAACGGGTTTTTTTTTCCTAGCAGGTTTTTTATGAAGGTAATGATAAGCAATAATATGTATAAAGAATGTAATAGGGGTGAGTGGATGGCTCAGTCATTTAAGCATCTGTCTTCAGCTCAGGTCATGATCCCAGGGGTCCTGAGATCGAGTTCTGCCGCACATAGGGCTCCCTGCTCAGTGGGGAGTCTGCTTCTTCCTCTGCCAGCTGCTCCCCCTGCTTGTGCTCTCTCTCTCTCTATCTTCGAGGTAGATAGGTAGGTAGGTAGGTAGGTAGGTAGATAGATAGATAGATAGATAGATAGATAGATAGATAGATAGATAGATAAAATCTTTAAAAAAAAAAAAAGAATCCAACATAGGGGCACTTGCCTGGCTTAGTCAGTAGAGCATGAGTTTCTTGATCTTCAGGTCATAAGATTGGGCCCCACATTAGGGATAGAGATGACTTAAAATTTTTTTAAATTTTTAAAAATCTTATATATTGCGCACACAAACTAAGTGGTAACTGTAAATTTATTAAGATAACTATTAACTTGGGACGCCTGGGTGGCTCAGTTGGTTAAGCGTCTGCCTTTGGCTCAGATCTAGATCTCACAGTCCCGGGATCAAGTCCTACATCGGGCTCCCTGCTCAGCTTCTTGTCCTTCCTCTTCCTCTCCCCCTCCTCCCCTTCTTGTATTCTCTCTCTCTCTCGGTCTCAAATAAATAAAATTTTCCAAAAAAAAGATAACTATAAGGTTATTAATAACTCTCCGATTATAATGACTAATGCATTTGATATGATAAAGACTAAAAATGTATTTTGCATCAAGTTCACAACTGAAGGATAACTAGAAACTTAAGGAATGAATCCTTTTGATTGTCTCTTAAAATAATATCTTTAGATACGAGTGTGAAGAATCTTTTACAACTCTGAATGTAGATATTAGAAATCACCAAAACCTTCTTGATTCTTTGGAACAGTATATCAAGGGAGATTTATTGGAAGGTGCAAATGCGTATCGATGTGAAAAATGTGATAAGAAGGTAAGTACTGTCTGGTTTTAAAAATCAGTGATAATGTTTAACAGAACTGAAAAATGTTAGAGTTGCTGTGTTCAGCATCAAAATTTACCACTCTTCTATCTCTGCTTTGTTACAGTCGTGGCAGATAGGCAGTTACAATTACTTAAAAGATTTGTCAGGGAAACTATTAAGAGAAAATAAAGCCGGTGGTCTAGGAAAAACCATTCCATTTGGATGATTCATTTTAGATGTCACAGTTGCTATTGAATTCCTCAGACTGGGAGGGCCAATAATAGAAAACACTGTTCCTCTTCTATATTTCAGGTTACTATTCATGTTTAGAATCACTCATTTTATTTGGTTACATCAGATTTTCATAACTACTTGGATTTTTTTAAACACCAGTTTTCATTTTTTTCAACCCAGCCAATTAATTTTATTCCAGCTACTGAAACAGTTAGAAATGGAATGATAACATGTCTTCGAAGGTAGATATTACAGAAATATTTTTCTGAACCCTAACTAACTTTCCTAACTACCTGTATTATTCTGACATTAAACACCATTTAGATCATGATCTCTAAAGCCACAATATTGTCTGCTATCTAAGGTCTCAGACAATTTCGTCTGAGGCAGTTTTTTACACATCCTACCACTCTTCCTCCCCATATTTTAAACTATGGACCTTGAGTTAGGAGCTTTTCAGAACAGAATTAAATATGTTAATATGTTTGCAGCATTTAGCATATTATGTGACCATAAGTGCCATATGTATTAGATGCTGTTATTATGTACAATATTTCTTAAGTTTGCTCACAGCAGATTCCATTCATTAGCATAAAAATAAACATCAGAAAAGTAATATCAGATAGAAGTAGAGTATGGAAACATGTAGCCATTAATTTCTGTGTCACGTGAGACACTAATAATGTATTTTTAGGCTTGGTATAAATGTTTTGAAAAAGTAGTAACATAATGATCTTGATTGTATTTATTATCATGTACTCATCTATTTTGGGGTAAATCCAGATCATAGTTTTAAATTTTTTTTATGTTTTATTTGGGTTATAAAAGCATCTGTTTATATTCACTGTTTATTGTAGGTTGATACAGTAAAGCGCTTGCTAATTAAAAAGTTGCCTCCTGTTCTTGCTATACAATTGAAACGATTTGACTATGACTGGGAAAGAGAATGTGCAATTAAATTCAATGATTATTTTGAATTTCCACGAGAGCTAGACATGGAACCTTACACAGTACCAGGTGTTGCAAAACTGGAAGGAAATAATGTAAACCCAGACAAGCACTTGATACAAGAGAATGAGCAGTCTGAAAGTGAGACAACAGGAAGCACAAAATACAGACTTGTGGGTGTGCTTGTACACAGTGGTCAAGCAAGTGGAGGACATTATTATTCTTACATCATTCAAAGGAATGGTAAAGATGGTGAGAGAAATCGCTGGTATAAATTTGATGATGGAGATGTAACAGAATGTAAAATGGATGATGATGAAGAAATGAAAAATCAGTGTTTTGGTGGAGAGTACATGGGAGAAGTATTTGATCATATGATGAAGCGGATGTCATATAGGCGGCAGAAAAGATGGTGGAATGCTTATATACTTTTTTATGAACGAATGGACACAATAGACCAAGATGATGAGATGATAAGATATGTATCAGAGCTTACAATCACAAGACCCCATCAAATTATGTCACCAGCCATTGAGAGAAGTGTTCGAAAACAAAATGTGCAATTCATGCATAACCGAATGCAGTACAGTTTAGAATATTTTCAGTTTGTGAAAAAACTGCTTACATGTAATGGTATTTATCTAAGCCCTGCTCCAGGTAAGTTTCTGGAATTTAGCTTTTTATCAGTAAAGAATAATTTTTATTTCACTTTCAGGATTTTTTCAGCCATAAATGCATATTAATCTTTTCCTTCAGTTTTCTGAAGGTTTCTTTCACTTTAAGATTTGTTTTTCCTAAAAAAAAAAAAAAAAAGATTTATTTTTCCTTTTTTTTTTTTCCAGAAAATGAGTAGCCTTATTGTACTTTAAAGATGTCAGCTTTTTTTTTTAATTAAAGATTTCTGTTTTTGTATTTGTCAGAGAGAGAGAGGGAGAGAGCATAAGAGGGGGAATGGCAGGCAGGGGGTGAAGCAGACTCCCCGCCAAGCAAGGAGCCTCATGTGGGACTCGATCCCAGGACTCTAGGATCAGGACCTAAGCCAAAGGCAGACATTTAACTGAGCCACCCAAGCGTCCCAGTGTCAACATTTTTAGTTCATTATGTTGAGGTCAAATCTTTAAGATCCCTGTATTTTTGAGTAGTGACACACAGTATCTAGAAACATAGAAGAGCTTTTTATTTATAATAGACATCAGTTTGAAACATGGTTTTTTAAAGTGCTAAGATAGAAACCAAAGATTACTTTTAGCTAAGATCTTTTTAACATTGGGCTTTTTGTTTGTTTATATGTATGTTTTTTAAAGGACAAGATCATTTGTTGCCTGAAGCAGAAGAAATCACTATGATTAGTATTCAACTTGCAGCTAGATTCCTCTTTACCACTGGATTTCATACCAAGAAAATTGTCCGTGGCCCTGCCAGTGATTGGTACAAGGCTTTGAATTTTATTCATATTATAGTGCACTGCTTTATTTTTCCCTAGCCATGAGAATCTTATTTCAAACATAGGATAAAAATTTGGTGGTAGTGTTGAAAAGTATTAAAATTGCTTAATCTTAGAATGCCTTCTATTCAAAAATTGACTCCTATTTCTATTAAATCGTATCTTTTACTGTTTCATCATGGAAAGCTTTATCTACATGGAATTTTGACTTAAGTTTAAAAATATAGAAGATTTTTTTTTAAGTGTTTACAGTCTTAAATTTCTAATTGTAAAAGTACGGAGGACATTATGATACCTTGATCTAACAGCTGTTTTCAGCATCTTTCAGAATAGACGATCACTCCCATCAGGAAGTGATTTGAAAATACATCCACACGAGTTCTCATTTATTGCATTTTGTGACTATAGAACTAGATCAAATCACAGTTCTGATGCTTGTACCTAGAACCAACCATAACCATCAATTGTAGAGAAGAACTTTCTTTTTTATTTGATTCATAGAAGTTTGTTGGTTCTCTGTAGAAATCAAAACAGAAGCACATTAATAAAAGTTAATTTTCATATGTTTTTCTGTTTTAGGTATGATGCACTGTGCATTCTACTCCGTCATAGCAAAAATGTGCGTTTTTGGTTTGCTCATAATGTTCTTTTTAATGTTTCAAATCGCTTCTCTGAATATCTCCTCGAGTGCCCTAGTGCAGAAGTGAGGGGTGCATTTGCAAAACTTATAGTATTTATTGCACATTTTTCTTTGCAAGATGGGCCTTGTCCTTCATCATTTACATCTCCTGGACTTTCTGGTCAGGTAATTGAAAGTTTTTCTCTAACAGTGAAATACAAGTAAATGTAAGATCAAATCAAATCTTAAGTAAATGTAAGATCAAATCTTCCTGTAAGATCAAATCACTAAACATGCATTTGTTTAACATGTATACCATATATATACAAGCATACATACATTATTGAGTTTATTAAAATTATTTCACAGCAATGAGTATGATTATTGGGTGCTTTCAGAATATAAGGAATGTAAGAATATAAAGAATATAAGGGAAGTATCTTTTTCTCCATCTGGTTGCTAATAAAATATTTTATCCTTCACAGGCATGTGATAACTTAAGCTTGAGTGATCACTTACTAAGAGCAGTATTAAATCTCCTCAGAAGGGAAGTTTCAGAGCATGGCCGGCATTTACAGCAGTATTTCAATTTGTTTGTAATGTATGCCAATTTAGGTAAGAATTTTTAATAATTCCATATAATGTCTTACTTCATATTTAGTACTAAATGATGAGTGTATTTTAATGCAGTGATGAGATCTAATTACTTCTGAAACAGAAGCAGTAGTCCATATTATGTTGTTGAAATCCATTGCAGGGGCACGTGAGTGGCTCGTGGGTTAAAGCCTCTGCCTTCGGCTCAGATCATGATCTCAGGGTCCTGGGATCAAGCCCTGCATCGGGCTCTCTGCTCAGTGGGGAGCCTGCTTCCCTCTCTCCCTCTGCCTGCCTCTCTGCCTACTTGTGATCTCACTCTCTCTGTCAAATAAATAAATAAAGTCTTTAAAAAAAAAAAAAAATCCATTGAAGATTTTTTTGAATCACTTTTTAATGGCAATTCTCATCTTGGATTCTGGTAATTTATGCAGTGTTGCTCATATTTTTATCTCCTAATCCTGGTATAAAAAAACTGTTTCACAGGCTATATCCCACATGATAGGAATCAGAATTCCTAAAGGTAGGAAAAACTATTTTCTGAAGGATCCCAGGTGGTTGTATTTTTCAGGTTTACAGGAATCACTTCCTATGGGGCGCCTGGTTGGCTCAGTTGGTTAAGCAACTGCCTTCAGCTCAGGTCATGATCCTGGAGTCCTGGTATCGAGTCCCACATTGGGCTCCCTCCTCAGTAGGGAGTCTGCTTCTCCTTCTGACCCTTCCGCTTCTCATGCTCTCTCTCTCATACTCTCTCTCCCTCAAATAAATAAAATCTTTAGAAAAAAAAATCACTTCAGGGACGCCTGGGTGGCTCAGTTGGTTAAGCGGCTGCCTTCGGCTCAGGTCATGATCCCAGGGTCCTGGGATCGAGTCCCACATCGGGTTCCTTACTCGGCAGGGAGCCTACTTCTCCCTCTGTCTCTGCCTGCCACTCTGCCTGCTTGTGCTCTCTCTCTCACTCTCTCTGACAAATAAACAAAATCTTAAAAAAAAAAAAAAAAATCACTTCAAAGAAGTTGCCCTGTACCTGTACTTTTGTTAAATTGAAGTCATTGGAAATGTACATGTTATTAAATTCTGTTAGAAATCAGTATCCATAACTTTTCAAAATATGCTTTTTACTTGTGTTCATTTCTTCTCAGTTATTCCAGAGTGCTTACTTAAAATGTTATTCTATGTTGTTTTGTTAGGCTTATTATTCTGTTGTGTTTTGAATAGATTTTAAGTTTTTTTTGTCATGCCCACCACAACTAGAGTATAAAATCATTGTGATCACAGCTTTTTGCACAATAGTTCCTAGTCACTGTTTTCTGAATGGATGAATAGTCTAGAATATACATAAGAAATTTTCTAAAATTTTTAATACTCTTTTAGATTATTGTTTATTAAGAGTTTAGAAAGAGTAAATTTGTTACATTTATATTACAAAATTTAAACATCAATGATTCAGGTGTTGATGCACCAAGAACTCAGAATTACTAATCTTTTGAGATGTGGTTTACTTGAAAATTTTGCAGTATTAATAATATATATTTGAGTAGAACTTTATGAAGAATTGATTCAGAGATCATTTTATTTTTAAGGGTTTTATTTATTTGAATGAGAGCAAGAGTATAAAGTGCAAGGGGCATCCAGGGACAGAGAGGGAGAAGCACTCTCTCCGCTGAGCAGGGAGCCCAATGTGGGACTCCATTCCACGACCCTGGGATCATGACCTGAGCTGAAGGCAGATGCTAAACTACTGAACCACCCAGGCACACCCCAGAGATCATTTTAATTACAGATATTTTGTATCCAAGATTAAATTGTTTATCCAGACATTCCTCTTTGTATAATCTGTACGAACCTAATCAACTAATCAGTCACTGCTGATTACTTAAAAGAAAAATTTTACTTTTGTTGTCTTTTCTCCCATTGTCTCTGTAGTGTATTATCCTTTCCCTTACATATGTCTAATTGAGATTCTGGGAATATTACAGTCAAGAGGGAAGAGGGTATTACACAAACAAGCACATGTTGTTCTTGTTTTTCCAGTGCAAAAAGGTACTTTTATTATAGCACATGGACAGGATACATGGGCAGAAAGAGCTGCCAAGTTTTATATGTGGTTATCCTATCCTTATTTTTATTCGTATTTTTTATGCAAAATTATTAAATTTAAGCATTCACAGAAATGATATTTTGTAGGTTTTGGTTTTTGTTTCTTTTTTTTTTTTTTAAGTGTGCACTTGAAAGCTGGTGGGGGGTGGTGGGCCATGGCAAAGGAAGAGGGAGACAGACTCTTAAGCCAGCTCCAGTGCAGAATCTGACAAGGGGCTCAGTCCCATAACCCGGAGATCATGACCTCAGCCAAATCAAGAGTCAGATGCTTAACCAACAGAGCCACCTAGGCACACTTACAATTTTCATGTTTTCATTTTAGATACTGTTTATTCAGAGATCATTTATTATTGTTCCATAGTAGACTTTAATAGTAATTTATGTTGCCATAAATAAGTATACATTGGTAAATATTAATATTAAATCCTTAAAGCCTTATTTTAGGTTTCAAAATTTTTTGGATTTTAGAAAGGTAAAACACGGCATTTGCTCTACATTCTTTTTTATTCCATGAAAATTTTAATTTTATTTCATATTTCTCAGTAAAATATTTCTCCCATAATTTTTTTTAATTTTTATTGTTATGTTAGTCACCATACAGTACATCATTAGTTTTTGATGTAGTGTTCCATGATTCATTGTTTGCATATAATACCCAGTGCTCCATACAATATGTGCCCTCCTTAAGCCATACATTCTTTGACCTTCTCAAGAATGTATGGATGCTGGGGCGCCTGAATGGCTCAGTGGGTTAAAGAATGTATGGATGCTGTCTGCAGCAGCACCCCGTAATCAAACATCTGAATATTTCAGTAATGAATATTCATTCTGTGGCAGTGGCTGGGAATATCATAACAGTTAAAGCCAGGCAGGAAATGTGTTTTAACACCAACATTATTTTTTTTCCTTTCCAAAGATTTTATTTATTTGCCAAAGAGAGATCACAAGCAGGGGAGACGCAGGCTCCCTGCTGAGTGGGGAGCCTGATGTGAGACTCAGTGACAGGACCCTGGGATCATGACCTGAGCCAAAGGCAGATGTTTAACCTACTGAGCCACACAGGCATCCCAACACCAGCATTATTAAAAAAAAAAAAAAAAAAACTAAGTTTTTCATGATTTTTGAATTTCACATCAAACATTGTGAACCTGTCTTTTTTGGTCCTGGGAATATAGCAATGCATAAAGAATTTTAATGGGATATAAAATATTGAGATATAAGGGAAAATATAAGTGCTGTTGTACACTTGTATCTATATTATTATATTATTATTTAATATATTTAATATTTATTTAAATATATATTTTACATATATTTATATAAAAATATGTTAAATATTTATATTTAATATTATTATATTACTATTATACTCCAAGGCATATCTGAACTACAGTTAGAGAGTAAGAAAGGGCTTGCTGGAGAAAGTAATATGGAAATTTGTTGGTAAACAGTGAATGACTTACTGGATAATGTGAAAGTTAGTATGAATTGAATTGGTAAAAGACATGACATAGTAAAAGGGATTAGCAAGATGCTAACACATAGTGTTTTGACAAGTCTTGTCAGAAAAAGTTTGTAGTTTATCATGAGGGCATTGAGAACCATTATAGCATAGCAGTAGTCCCCACTTCTCTATGATTTCAGTCTGTGGTTTCAGTTACGTGCAGTCAACCTGTGGTCTAGAACCATATGATCCACCCCTTAAGGTACTGTCAGAAGGTCAGTGATAGCCTAATATTACATCACAACATCATTCACGCTAGCATTTTATCATCTCATCATCACATGAAGAATAGTGAGTAGAGTACAGTAAGGTATTTTGAGAGAAAGAGATCACATCCACATAACTTATTACAGTGTGTCATTAAAATAGTGTTCTATTTTATTGTTGTTAATCCCTTATCATGTGTAACTTAAAATATGTGAGTATGGGTAAAAAACACAGTATATATAAAGTTCAATACTAAGTCTTGGAGGTCTTGGAACATATTCCTAGGGGATAATGAAGGCCTATTTAGTAATATTTGCCTTTTTTTTTTTTTTTTTTTTTTTTTTTTTTTTTTTTCAGTGTTCCAAGATTCATTGCTTATGCACCACACCCGGTGCTCCATGCACTATGTGCCTTTCTTAATAACTTAGAAGGATTACACTGATTACTAGCTCATTCAGTAGTAGAGCATGGAACTCTTGATTTCAGGTTCAAGCCTCATATGGGTGTAGAGATTACTTGAAAAAAAAATTTTTTTTTTAAAGAAAAAGACCAAGATATCACTTGAGGAAGTGAGAGAGTAGTGGTGCCATTTACTGAGAGGAAACATAGAAGAGGAACCCATTTGGGAAGATTAAAAGTATGTGTCACACTTAAATGAAGAAGTTCAGTAAACAGATGTGTATATTCAAATTTTAAATCATCTCAATGAATATATCTAATACTGTAAACTTAATCACTAGAAAAGTGACTAGTGTCAGGAGAATGGGAACTTTGGAGAAACACCACCTTCATAGCTAGAAAGAAGAATACACAAGGAAGATAAAGAAATAGCAAGAAAAGAGAGGTATAAAGAAAATAAGGAGAGAGGAAATCCAAGGTTAAAGAGTTTTGAGAAGAACTAAAGTTTAAGAACTGTTTTTACCTTCAAAGAAAGATTGGGACAGGCACTTAAATGGTCATGAGTTTTGGAAAAATAAGAAAGGTAGAAACAGCAACTTTAGATCTACCCCCTCTTTACCCCCTCTTTTTTTTTTTTTTTTTTGCTTGAGAAGGCAAAAGAGGATGGCAGTTAACAAAGGAAATTTTATTTCTAATTTAATTTAGTTTCTGTCTTTATTACTTCACCTTATTTTTTTAATTAATTTTTTTTAGGGGCACCTGAGTGACTCAGTCAGTTAGATGTTTCCCTTCGGCTCAGGTCATGATCCCCACGTCCTGCGATTCACCCCCACATCAGACTCCTTGCTCAGTGGGGAGCCTCCTTCTCCCTCTCCCACTCCCCCTGCATGTGCACATCATTTTCTTTATCTTTCAAATAAATAAATGAAATCTTAAAAAATAATTATTTATTCATTCATTCGTGAAAGAGAATGAGAATGTGAGCAGGGCTTGGAGAGGGGCAAAGGGAAAGGAAGCAGCAGACTCCCTGCTGAGCAGGGAGCCCAATGAGGGGCTGAGTCCCAAGACCCCCCAGAATCATGACCTGAGCCGAATGAAGGCAGACACATAACCAAGTAAGCCACCCAGGTGCCCCTATCTTACTTTATAATAATGGAAGTTGCCTTTTAGGCCACTCTAGATCGAAAGAGTACATTTCCTTAGAACTCAGTGTTATTGGAATGCCACAATCACAATTTCAGTTAGAATAATTAAACTAAATCAATGTATTTTTTGTTCTGTCTGTATTTCTATAGCCTAAACAGAGTAGATGAACTTTCATAAAACTATAGGTAGCTATATTAGATAATTATTTTTTATTAGTGCAACACTTTTTTTTTGCTTATTTGATTATTTTGTCTATTTCTCCAACATGTATTTTCCTCCTCTTTTGGTAGGTATGGCAGAAAAGACACAGCTTCTGAAATTGAGTGTACCTGCTACATTTATGCTAGTGTCTTTAGATGAAGGACCAGGTCCTCCAATCAAATATCAGTATGCTGAATTGGGCAAGTTATACTCAGTAGTGTCTCAGCTGATCCGCTGTTGCAATGTCTCATCAAGAATGCAGTCGTCAATCAATGGTAAAGTAGACTGTTTCATTCTGTATCATAACAATAACGGTAGACTTCTATATTCCTTAATTAAATCTCTGAGGGGCGCCTGGGTGGCTCAGTGGGTTAAGGCCTCTGCTTTCAGCTCAGGTCATGATCTCGGGGTCCTGGGATCGAGCCCCACATTGGGCTCTCTGCTCAGCAGAGAGCCTGCTTTCCCCTCTCCCTGCCTGCCTCTCTGCCTACTTGTGATCTCTCTCCTCTCTGTCAAATAAATAAATAAAATCTTAAAAAAAAAAAAAATCTCTGAACATTATTAAAATGAACTAAGAGTCTGAAGGCTCATGCCTTTGCTATTTTTTTTAAACCGGTGAAGCTGTTTCATATATCCAAAAAGAATTTTTAAAAATTTACCACCTACTGTGATAAATCCCTTAGTTACGAAGTGGTTGGCTTAAGAATTTTAACTTTAATTTTTTTGTCTTCTGTGTCAGCGTTTGCTTTTTTTGGATCTTACCATTTAGAATATATCTGATTATTTTAATGAATGTTTTACTGGACTTAGGAAAGTTAATTTATAGTCAGTTTTTAAAGTAAAAAATTCGGTACTGTAAAATTGTAAGTTTATCAGCTTTTCTTTGATGATAATCTATTCTAGGTAATCCCCCTCTTCCCAATCCTTTTGGTGATCCTAATTTATCACAGCCTATAATGCCAATTCAGCAGAATGTGGCAGACATTTTGTTTGTGAGAACAAGTTATGTGAAGAAAATTATCGAAGACTGCAGTAACTCAGAGGAAACCATCAAATTGCTTCGTTTTTGCTGCTGGGAAAATCCTCAGTTCTCATCTACTGTCCTCAGTGAACTTCTCTGGCAGGTTAAAGGAAAATAAAAATTTATATGTCCATAACTTGATTTATGATTCCTTTAAATTAGTAATTCAACTATCTTTTACTTGTTTAGGTTGCATATTCTTACACCTATGAACTTCGGCCATATTTGGATTTACTTTTGCAGATTTTACTTATTGAAGATTCTTGGCAGACACACAGGTAGATACATACTTTTGCTACCAGAATAATTACATTTTTTTAGGTTCTAGAAATAATAATTGAAATTACCAGCTGCCAAGTACATTTTTATTTCTTGAAGCTCTGTTAATATTTTATCTTAGAAACAATAATGAGAAATTAGGAGTGTCTGGCTGGCTCAGTTGATAGAACATATGACTCTTGATGTCAAGATTGTGAGTTTGAGCCCCAATTTGAGGGTAGAGATTACTTAAAACTAAAATCTTCATTAAAAAAGAAATAATTAATTAATTAATTAATTATTAAAAAGGCAATAGGAGCACCTGGGTGGCTCAATGGGTTAAAGCCTCTGCCTGTCATGATCTTATTAATTAATTATTAAAAAGGAAATAGGGGCACCTGGGTGGCTCAATGGGTTAAAGCCTCTGCCTGTCATGATCTTAGGGTCCTGGGATCGAGCCCCGCATTGGGCTCTCTGCTCACCCCTCTTCCCCCCTTCCTGCCTCTCTGCCTACTTGTGATCTCTCTCTGTCAAATAAATAAATAAAATCTTTAAAAAAAAGATCTGGAGGGCTCCTGGGTGGCTCAGTCGGTTAAGCATCCAACTCTTGGTTTCAGCTAAGATTATAGTCTTGGGGTTATGGGATTAAGCCTTGTTTGAGGCTCCGTGCCCATCAGGGAGTCTGTTTGAGATTCTCTCTTTACCTCTCCCTCTGCCCTCTGCCTCCTGCACTTGTGTACTCACACTCTTCTTTCTTTCTCTAAGATAAATCTTTTTAAAAGAATGCTCTGACTCAAAATAATTTGATCAAACTCAGATTATATTCAACTGAAGCAGTCTTGCAGACATAGTTGTAGTTTACTGTAATCCTTAATTCATTACTAATGGAGTTTATAGTTAGCAAAATAATACCACATTAATAATTTGAGTAAGACTTCAGACTTTTCAGTCAGACTTTAGCCATCTCTCCAACTTGCTGGCTCCATGACGGTAGGCAAACTGAATTCTATACTTGTTTTTTCATCTATTAAATGGGTTTATAATTACTTAGGTAATTAACTGTAGGATTAAATAGATTAGATGATTATATCAAAACATGTATTGAACGGCACTAAGTATGCACAGTATTAGCTACTAAATACTTTATATTTGGTTCTTTTTTAGAATTCATAATGCACTTAAAGGAATTCCAGATGATCGAGATGGTTTGTTTGATACAATCCAGCGCTCTAAGAATCACTATCAAAAAAGAGCATACCAATGTATAAAATGTATGGTAGCACTCTTTAGCAATTGTCCTGTTGCTTACCAAATACTACAGGTGAGAATTTTTTTCTCAAATCATGGGATAATCTGTATCATAATTAAGAACTGCTTTAAAAGAATTGTGAAAATTTGGCCTTAGAATTTAAGGTAATATTGAAAATGATTCTAAATATTTTCATGTACTTTTTTTCTTCTTTTGAAGGGGAATGGAGATCTTAAAAGAAAGTGGACCTGGGCAGTGGAATGGCTTGGAGATGAACTTGAAAGAAGACCATATACTGGCAATCCTCAATATGCTTACAATAATTGGTCTCCTCCAGTGCAAAGCAATGAAACATCAAATGGTTATTTCTTAGAGAGATCACATAGTGCAAGGATGACTCTTGCAAAAGCTTGTGAACTCTGTCCAGAGGAGGTAAAAAAAAAAAGGCAGCAAGGGGCAGTATATAAAAATGGAAGAAAGAAAAGTAACTTTTTATATTTATAGGCCAGTGTCTATTACATTTCAAAAAATTGTGTTGCAGTTTTGTTGGCTTTAATGTTTTTTGTTGCTTGATTTTGTTTTTGAGGAACCAAATGAGCTTCCTAACTCCGTTGTTAGAGTAATTTTGGAGAAATTTCTGTGAAATTATATAAAAACAATGTATCTGAAAAAATCTAATTTTTTTTCTCAAATTGTTAATTATTTTATTTGCTTTAAATGAAAAATGTTAAAGCAGTCAGCCGGTGCGTTTTTCAGACATTTTTTTTCTCAAAAGGAAATTAAAATAAAGTTGCTTTCATAATCAAATTACTAATCTCTTTATTTAAAATTAGGAGCCAGATGATCAAGATGCGCCAGATGAGCATGAGTCATCTCTACCAGAAGATACCCCCTTGTATTCTCATTCATCTGGATCTCACTGTCAACAGGTAAAGAAGACTTTGGTGGATTTTTATGGTTTTTTGTTTTTGTTTTTATTCAATAAGTTTTTGTACCTTACCTGAAGAGAATTTAGTTATTTATCTTACATGTTTTGTAAATTATCAGCTCTGACTATGAAGTAATAAAGGGATTATTTAAAATAGCTTTGCCAGGATAATCAGAGGAAAAGAGTGGTTAGAGTTGGGGTCCTGTTGCAGCAAGTTTCAGTCTACCCTTATAGCATTTTTCCTGGCCAGTTAGGCAGTCCTCTTGTGCTAATTACTATAATTAATAAAAAATGTATGCTATTTCACATCAACATAAAATTAATAACTGTTGAAGAAACGTTAAGACAAACATGTCTTGATTACCTTTGCCCCAATATTCCTTTGCAGTAAAAATGTTTTATGAAATCAGTTTGAGTTATTTCAACAGATAATGACTCATTGGGGAAAAATAATAACTGATGAGAAATATATATCAACAGTTCAACTTTCATCAAAAACAAGAATTTGGGGAAATGTTTCAGGAAAGATTGTCCTAAGTTTGAACCATAAACATGGCTAATTGAGGTCTTTAAATTTAATATGCCTCAGAATCATGTAAAGGCACTCGTTAAAAATACGTTGCTAAGTTCCAGCTCCACGATTTTTTATTCATCAGAGGTGGAGTATAAGAATATATTTCTGATAAGTTTCCAGGTGATACTGATGCTACTGGTATAGACCACACTCAGAGGACTCTGTTAGCAGAGCATTTGGTGATAAACATTTTTAAAATACTTCCCTCGTGACGGTAGAATCCAGTTTTAGCATAAAGTCACATTTTCTCAAAACAGTTTATCATATCATACCTTCATTCCTTAGAATGTTAGAATTGTATTATAGGTTATTTTATAACTACTACATAATTGTTTTTAAAAGATACATTCCTAGAACAGACACGTCTGCTTTTAGCCAAAGTTTATCCCATGATTTTTTATTTTAATTTTAATATATGAAAAGTTTGACATACAGCTCTCTTCCACCCTCTCAGAATAATCATGTGCATGGACAGCCATATACAGGGCCAGCAGCACAACACTTGAACAACCATCAAAAAACTAGCCAACGTGCACAAGAAAATTTTGAAGGCAATGAAGAAGTATCTTCATCTCAAATGAAGGATCAGTGAAATATCTATCATTAACTGCTTCCTTTAAGACCATGCACTCAGGCCTTACTGTCTAAATTTTTTCTGTGTCTGGCTAGTTATTCAAAACTAGAGAAACCGTTCAACATGGAGTGGAAAGTTTATTTACTGTTCTCATTTGCACAAATTTGTTGTCAGTATATATAAGCCACTTGCAGGGGAAAGTGTATAGTGTTTTGTATTAAGTGGCTGATACTAATATGTAAATGGCAAAGATGTATATAGTATATTAATGTTTGTTAATTCTTAACCAAGAAAAAAATTTTTTTGGATGAAGAGTCACAGTTCTACAAAAAATTATTTTGTGTGCTGTATTCTGCATCCAGTATTGTCTGCTTCATGGCAATTGGATCAAATCTTTTACCAAAAATAAAACCAAAAAAGGAAATATAAAACAGCCCATCCGTAACAATCTCACCATTGGTTTCTTGTTAATTCTTAGTTACTAGAGCCATGTTCGTTGGTAACCAGCCAGGGTGGTTGGTAACCTTTGAATTATACGGATGATGTAGGAAATTTGACAATTAACATTGTGTTTGGGTATTTTTCATCACCTTTTTATTCTGGTTAATCAGTTTAAAGCTATAGCAATGCTGTAACATTTAGCATGGCCTCACACTAAGTCTGTGTAGCCAATGAAGACAAAATCAACTAAGTGACAGCACTTTCCCCGAAGTGACAGTTGTGTTACCCAGAGGTTCTTATTTCTTAAACCTAGCGTATATATAAAACAAGAGGAAAAATGTGACAAAGAGGCACTTTTCAGTTACTCATATATTCTTTATATTTAAAGTTTGACAGTTTAGTCTCTTGATGGGATAAAGAATGTGAAAGTGTTAGTTATAGGAATTTTAAAACATTAAAAAGAATATGCAGACTTTTGCTACTCCAGAATGTGTGGAGCATAATAGATGACTGTATTTTGTGTGCTTGTTTTGTTTTATGATAGAGTTTATTAGGTGATACTTTTGCAGAAGCCCACTGAAGTGGACATCATCAGAATCCGACAATATTTTGAAGTACCATTGCACCTAGATATCTGGCTGATTTTCTAGTCAGTCAAAATTTTACTTGAAAGCAAGAATCGTCCCAGTTCTTTTTCCATTCCAAAACTCTTATGTTGTGGTATTTAATTAAAACATAAACTTCTGTTTAGTTAGTATAATTCTGAAGTACTATTTTAGAGTAAACATTTGTTTCAGGATTCTATAACTCATGAGTTAGTACTATATTTAAAAGAGAATTGGTAACTTTTGAATGTGTGTAATATTTTGAAACCTGTCTAAAAACCAAATATCCTGCAAACAGATACAGCCTGTCCTATACTATTTAATATTTTGCTGTTTTGTTTTATAGAAATTATTTTGCTGAATTCACAAATAGAATTTGATTTAAGAAGAATTTGTCTTGTGTGTTTTTGTTTCTTGTTACTCTTTTGTTCTTAAACATTATACGTTATAATTAATTATTTGTATAGCATATATTGGCATGACACTGAATTGAACATTTCAGACATTACATCTTAGTGCTTAAAATTACTTACTCTTTGGGGACTGTGGGTGGCTCAGTTCGTTACACATATGCCTTCAGCTCAGGCCATGATCTCAGAGTCCTGGGATTGACCCGTTTCTGGTTCTCGGCTCAGCAGGGAGTCTGCTTCTCCCCCTCCTTGCCCTCCTGCTCATGCTTTCTCTCTCAAATAAATAAAATCTTTAAAAAAAAAAAAAAAAGATTTACTGTTTGCCCTTTATGGATTTAGAAAAAAGAAAATCAAGTGTTGGCACTTTTAAAAAATCCTAAGTTAAGGGGCGCCTGGGTGGCTCAGTGGGTTAAGGCCTCTGCCTTCGGCTCAGGTCATAATCTCAGGGTCCTGGGATCGAGCCCCGCATCGGGCTCTCTGCTCAGCAGGGAGCCTGCTTCCATCTCTCTCTCTGCCTACTTGTGATCTCTCTCTATGTCAAATAAATAAATTAAATCTTTAAAAAAAAATCCTAAGTTAATCAGTCTTATACTTTTGTCGCATTTTTGTAGTAAGTTCCTATTATTTACAATGGTTCTGTAGAGTTACAGGGAACACTGAGTTAACAAATACTGAACCTTTATTCCTTAGGAAATGCTGGGTTAGGGTCCTGTAAGCTTATAGTCACATTTTCATGTACCAATCAGTACATAACTTTATTTGTGCTTCTGTTTATATTTTTTTTAAGATTTTATTTATTTATTTGATGAGAGACACAGCAAGAGAGGGAACACAAGCAGGGGGATGTGGAATCATGACCTGAGCTGAAGCCTGCTTCTCCCTCTCCCTCTGCCACTTTTCCCCCACCTGCCCCACAACTCATTCTCTCTGTTACTGTCTCAAATAAATGATAAAAATCTTTAAAAAAAATAAATAACGATTCCATTTGATTACAGAACAAGCTACTAAGAATTATGAAGTCACATTTGCTATGCCTTCCCAACAGAACTATGTCTTCCAGAAATGTCAGATATTATTAGGTTTAGGCATTATTACAAAGCACAAGTTGGGGGCGCCTGGGTGACTCCGTCAGTTAATCTCTGCCTTCAACTCAAGTCATGATCGGGTCCTGGGATGGAAGCATGTATTAGGCTCCCTGCTCAGCAGGAGTCCTGCTTCTCCCCCTCCCTCTGCCCCTCTGCTCTGCTCGTGTTTCTCTCTCTCTCTCTCTCTGGCAAATAAAAATAAAAAAAAAACACAAGTTGACCACAATTTGAGTTATCTCTAAGTTCCAAGGCATTTGCAGACAAAGCCATCACCTTAACTCTGTCCTCAGGCTTGTACTTAAACTGGTTTCTGTTGTGTGCTGTTAAATAGTAGGGCTTGCCTCCCATAATGTTTCAAGCTGATGACCTTTATTCAGTCATTCCCATTTAGCATGTCCGATCATGATTGGCCTTGACGCAAACTTAAAAGTTTTCTGTTTTACAATACTCAGGAAAACTATGTTCCCCATTCCAATTTTCATCCAAATTTATCTTAATCCCATCAACTGTTGCATCTCCACTATCCCAACGTTAGCCTGCATTAGATCTTAGCAAAGCTCTTGGAATCACAGTGGGCTCTGTGTCCAGTAGTTCAAGAAAAGATTTGTTCTGGGTACTTTGATGTTGAGGAACCACCAGGAGGTCTCATTAGTTCAGCCAACCTCCAGTGGTGTTACACCATATCAGTGTACCATATCTGCTTTATTTAGCTCATTTTTTTAAAGATTTTTTTTAAGATTTTTAAAATTTTAAGATTTTTATTTAAGACATAGCAAGAGAGAGAACACAAGCAGGAGTGGAAGAGGGAGAAGCAGGCTTCCCGCCGAGCAGGGAGCCCGATGCAGGGCTTTATCCTCTGAGCTGAAGGCAGATGCTTAACGACAGCCACCCTGGTTCCCCTAGCTCATTTCTTAATAACCATTTACAATTATCTATGCTGTTGGAATGAGTGCTAGATTCTTTCCCATGTCTTCCTGGACCCTTTTCTAGTGAATTACTATTTTTCTTAGCATATGTACAACCCGTAAGAGAAAGCTGAGGCAACTACTACAATGCACCTTCTTGGACTATTGGTGAATTTTGCAATAGTAAAGAGTACCTAGGCAAAAGGGGACCCCGCCCCAGGTTAGAGCATTTTCCATGACGTGGGTAAAGGGATATTTTGCAGATAAATGTCCACATCCCCATGAAGCCAGTTTACCGTGTCTTGTATACATGTTACCCACACTGTCTGGAGAGTTTGACTTGGTTTTATAGGAGAAGGACAATTTGCCTCCAGGGGTAAACAATTTTACAGTGGCTTTTTTCCAACCCAGGTTAGCTGTCGCATTGAGAATAACCTGCTATGTTTAAAAAAGAAAAAAAGGTGAGGCCAATTCAAGTTTTGCTTTTGGCATCCAGTGAAAGGGACACCCAACTAAAGGCCAAGTGAGGATGTCCTAGGTTGAGCAAAGACAAATGTGCCTATTATAGACAGGAAGGGCATTGGGTTCCTGGCTGGCTCAGTCAGTTTAGTGTCTGACTCTTTGTTTCAGCTCAGGTCATGATCTCAAAGTTGTGAGATTGAGCCCAGTGTGAGGCTCTGTACTGGATGTAGAGTCTGCTTGATATTCTCTTCCTCTCCCTCTGCCCCTCCCCTACTCAAAAAAAAAAAAAATTTAAAAAAGTGGAGGAGGGAAGGGGTAGAGGAGGAAGAGGAGGGAGGAGGGCATTGGAAATGAGATTGCCCTAAATTTTCTAGACAGGGAAAGGAAGTCCAGATTGAAAGGTCTGGGGAAAAGATGGTCTTTTGAGGGGAAGCAGGAGGATTGTGAATGAAGAAGAGACCCAGGGCTTCTGGCCACATCAATGGCCTTCGATGAGAATAGCCTCACAGGAAATCCAGGTATAATTAACAGTGGGGGACCCAGATGATAGACTACTTGGTGGATTCTGGACAAACCTATTCAGTCTTAAATAGTAAACTGTCTTCATTAAGCCTTTCTATGTGTATGGTTGGCATCACTAAAGGGACACAATAGTGGCATCTATTACAACCACTGTAATGTAAATTAAGTGAAAAGAAGTTGAGACATTTGATTTATGTTTCCTGGCTTTATGATTCCTGGCTGTCCAATTCCACTTAAAAATTTTTCTCACCTGAAAAACACCATTTGCCATTACAAGTTCAACCTGAAAATGCCATAAGGCTTCAGCTGCTGCTAGTGAACAGAGAAGACAATAAGATGCCTGGGACCACCTGAGATCTACAAATAAGTGTGTACCACTGTTTGGGCAGGTCAGATTCCCCGTGTGAGTTTAGTAAGCCACTCTGATAGTTGTAGTGTTAAAAGGAACAAAATTTTCTTGTATTAAAGAATATCCTTTAAAGTAGGAAGCAGTGGGGCACCTGGCTGGTTCAATCAGCTGAACTTGTGGCTCCTGATCTCAGAGTCATGATCTTAAGCCTCGTGTTTGGTATGAAACTACTTAAAAATACATAGGTAAGTAGGTAGATAGACATAGCCAGCCTTGATTATGAACATTGTCTAAAAAATGCCAACACTGTACTTAATCACCTGGCATGATACGGGTACAAGGTTTCTTCTTAGAAGGCCCGAATTTATAAACAGCAACTCTCCCTTGTGGTTTTCCAGTTAAATCAGAGGACCAGATATTTAACCTGGCTACTAGAAAGCAAGTTAGGGATTTGGATATTCAAAGGAATTCGAGAGAGCAGCAAGGGGTTTTGTGTAATGCTAGCTTTTGCAGAATATGGATATGGATTTTGGCCTTGTGGCTAAGCCTCTTTATGAAGCCTTAAAGGGGACCAACTCAGAGTCCCTAGCATGGTCAGGGATTGTCAAAAGGCTTTTGAGACAATAAAATGGTTCCTGTATTACAACTGACTCCCTGATCTGAGAAAAAATTTTAAGCTATATATTCATGAAAGGGTCTAGCCTTGGGAGTCCTAATACAAATGCTGAGAAAATGGGGCACCTGGGTGGCTCAGTGGGTTAAAGCCTCTGCCTTCGGCTCAGGTCATGATCTCAGGGTCTAGGATTGAGCCCCACATTGGGCTCTCTGCTCAGCGGGGAGCCTACCTCCCCTTCTCTCTGCCTGCCTCTCTGCCTACTTGTGATCTCTCTCTCTCTCTGTCAAATAAATGAAATCTTTAAAAAATATATTTAAAAATAAAGATTTATTTATTTGAAAGTAAATAAACAAAATAAAGATTTATTTATTTAGTTTACAGAAAGAGCACAAGTGGGCTTGCAAGCAGGGGATGGGGAGGGAAAGGGAGAATCTCAAGTAGACGCCACACTTGAACTCAGAGCCTGACATGGGGCTTGATCCCACAACTCTGAGACCTTGACCTGAGCCAAAGTCAGATGCTTAACTGACTCAGCTAACCAGGTGCCCCTGATAGCAGGTTTCTTGATCACAGGTAGTACCCAGCAGATATGCGATGGTGAATAGCCAATGAGTTGTGGAAGCAAGAGCACTTCACACCCTCGTCTCCCACCCTACTCCCTGCGCACATCAGCACAAAAGGCCAAATTAATACCCCTCACTCAAGTTTTGCAACTTTCCCATGGGAAGAAAATTAATATGTATACAGGTTCTTCATTTGCCTTCATGATTTAGCACTCACCACAGGGTGATTTGGAAAGAGTAGGGTTTGCTGTCAGCTGGAGATAAGAATATTAAGTATGCCCCAGAGATGTTGACCATCATATGAGCTGTATCTGAGCCAAACGCCATCACTAGCATGCACTGCCTGAGACATCAAAAATTAGATTCCTATGCCATGGCTCAAGGTAATCAAGCAGCAGACAGAACAGCCAAATGAACAGTGGCCAGTCAATTCAAAGCAGCCTTAACTACCTCAGTTGGATTTAACCCAATTCAGTCTTACGTACTCAGATGAGGACAAGAGGAGGACAAGAGAAGGGCAGAGGAATGAGAACCCTACTCATCAATGTAAATCAATTTTCATAGTCTTGTGCTATTGCCTAAAGCCTTGATATGAGCTTTGGTGATGCCCTAATGGACTTTTTGAGATCATAACTTAGGGGACCTGAATTACAACAAACTATGCAGAGAACTGTTCAGACTTGTCATATTTGCATAAAGAATAATCTAAAAGTTAGTAAAAGGAATTTGCTAATGGGAGTACAACATACAGGAAAATGCCCTTGTAATGACTGGGAAACTGATTTCATCCAACTGCGACAAACTACTGGAAACTTTAAATAGTTACTAATTTTGTGGCCACCTTCTTGGGCTGGGTGGAGAATTCCCCACACTAACCAAGAAGGCAGCTGAAGTTGCCACGGCCTTTGGCCCTCCTTAAGGAAGATACAAGATACGGACTCCCTACTTCTATCCAAAGTAATAGTGGACTCTCGTTCATTACAGTAGTGATGCAACAAGTAAGTAAGTTCTGGCCATTAAATGGAAATTATATGCATCATATAAACCCACTCTATGGGAACAAAAAATAAATCCTACTTTTTAAAAAATAATTTGTCAGAGAGGGAAGGAGTGCACAAGCAGGGGAGGGGGGGGCAGCAGGCAGTGGGAAAAGCTGGCTCCCCACTGATCACGGAGCCCAATGTGGGGCTTCATCCCTAGGACCCCAGGATCATGACCTGAGCCGAAGGCAAACGTTTTCACTGACTGAACCACCCAGGATTCCCAGAATCCTTTTTTTTTTTTTAAGTATTTATGTTATTTTATCTTATCTTCTTTTATTTTATTTTATAGCGAGAGTGCAGGGGGTAGGGGCAAAGGGGGAGAGAGAGAGAGAAAAACTTCAGCAAACTCCACACTCAGCCCTGAGCGTGACGTGGGCCTAATCACATGACCCTGAGATTTGACCCAACCTGCAACCAAGAGTTGGATAGTCAAGCTAAGGCATCACCCAGGCACTCCTGAATCCTACTTTAATAAGGACCATTGTGGGGTACCTGGGTGGCTTAGTCATTAAGTGTTAAGCGTCTGCCTTCAGCTCAGGTCATGATCCCAGGGTTCTGGGATAAAGTCCCACATTGGGTTCCCTACTCAGTGGGAAGCCTACTTCTCCCTCTCTCACTCCCCCTGCTTGTGTTCCCTCTCTCAATGTCTCTCTCTCTGTCAAATAAATAAAAAATAAAATAATAAAATAAAATAAAAACCAAAATATAAGAAAGAGAATGGAGGGATGGCTGGGTGATGGAAATTGCAGAGGGCATGTGCTATGGTGAGCACTGTGAATTGTGTAAGACTGATGAATCACAGACCAGTACCCCTGGGACAAATAACAAATTCTATATTAATAAAAAAGAAAGAGAATGGAGCAGAAGAAATTTTTTAAATCTATATATTTTTATTTATTTATTATTATTATTATTATTTTTAGATTTTATCTATTTATTTGACAGAGAGAGATCACAAGTAGGTAGAGAGGCAGGCAGAGAGAGAGGGGGACGCACTCGGAGACCATGAACTGAACTAAAGGCAGAGGCTTATCCCACTGAGCCACCCAGGCGCCCCTTTTATTTTAAAGATTTTATTTATTTGTCAGAGAGAGAGAGTGAGGGAGCACACTACTCGCAATAACTCTTTTGTTTTTTTAAGATTTTATTTTAAGGGTTGCCTGGGTGGCTCAGTCAGTCCAGCATCTGCCTTTGGCTCAGGTCATGATTCCAGGGTGCTGGGATCAAGTCCCGCATCCGGCTCCCTGCTTAGTGGAGGGGAGCTTGCTTCTCCTTCTGCCTTCTGCTCTACCAATTTGTGCTCTATCTCTCTGAAAATAAATAATAAAATCTCAAAAAAAGAAAAATTATGTTTAAGCAATCTCTATACCCAGTGTGGAGCTTAACTTCATGATCCCAAGATCGGGAGTTGCATGTTCTATCAACTGTATTAGCCACGTACCCTGAAGCAAGAACTCCTACAAATTAATGGCACTGAATCACCAAAATCAATGAACGGTAGCAAGGTAAATACCAAAAACTACATCTTGGCACATCCATATTCAAACTGCAGGAAGCCAAAGACAAAAGAGAGTATCTTGAAAGATGCCAGAGGTAAAAATAGTTTATATTGAGAGAGAAATAAGGATAAGAATACATCAGACTTCTTGTCATAAACCATGAAAGCAAGAAGAGAGGGACGCCTGAGTGGCTCAGTCAGTTGGGCAGCCAGCCAACTCTTGGTTTTGACTCAGATTGTGATCTCAGGGTCTTGGGATTTGGCCCTAGTTGAGCTCCCTAAACAATGGAGAATCTGCTTTAGAATGCTCTCTCTCCCATTGCCCCTCTGCCCTCTCAGACATGTGTACTCTCTAAAAAGTGACTAAATCTTTTTTTTTTAATTAACTTATTTATTAGTTTGATTGTTTATGTATTTATTTATTTATTTATGAGAGAGCAAGACAACACAAGCAGCGGGAGGGACAGAGGGAGAAGGACCCTGGGATTAAGACCTGAGCTACAGGCAGACACTTAACTGGCTGAGCCATCCAGGTGCCCCTGTTTTGTTTTTCAAGGAAACTTTTCTCTCTTTTTTTTTTTTTTACTATGGCTTCAGCAATTTTGTAAAGAATACCTTTGTAAATAAAGATCAAACATTTACTTTCCCCCCAGAACCCAGAAATTTTTGGAATCTTCTCATGACAATTTAACTGTTTGCATAAATTCAGTAAGAATTTGTTATGCTGGGAACTTGAGTGGCTCAGTTGGTTAAGTGTCTGCCTTCAGCTCAGGTCATGATCCCAGGGTCCTACAATGAAGTCCTGAAGCAGGTCTCCTGCTCCACGGAAAGCCTGCTTCTCACTTTGCTTGTGCCTCTCTCTCTCTCAGGAATAAATAAATAAAATCTTAAAAAAAAAAGTCTTTTATCCTCTGCTCACTTCAGCAGGACATATACTAAAAAGAGATTAGCATGGCCCTTGTGCAAGAATGACATGAAAATTAATGTGACTCTTGATCTCAAGGTTCAATCCTCATGTTGAGTGTAGAGATTAAAATATTAAAAATAAAATATTTTAAAGGATTATTTATTTATTTACTTACTGATATATTTGTATATTTAGAGAGAGAGAAAGAGAGCACATGAGCATGAGCAGGAAGAGCAGCAGACAGGGAGGGAGAAAAAGAGAAATAATTTGGAGCACACTAGTGATGAGCACTAGCTAGGCCCTTACATCATGACCTGAACCCAAATGAAGAGTCAGTTGCTTAACTGAATAAGTGACCCAGATGTCCCAAGAATAATTTTTTTTTTTTTAATGTGGGTAATTGGCGCTCCTAGGTGGCTCATGCAGTTAAGCCTCTACCTTCGGCTCTAGTCATGATCTCAGGGTCCTGAGATGGAGCTCCATATTGGACTCCCTGCTCAGCAAGGAGCCTGCTTCCCCCCTTTGCCACTCCCCCTGCTGTACTCTCTTTCGCTGTCAAATAAATAAAATCTAAGATAGATAGATAGATAGATAGATAGATAGATAGATAGATAGATGAAGGGAAACTAGGTTTTAGGGACCTGAACCTTGGGTACACATCTCACAGGTGAAGAAGGCTCTACTTGACATTTGGTCCTATGCACACACTGGACATCTCCACATCAAATGACAAGGCAGAGAAATAGGTGACATAAATGTAGATTGCCTCCTTCCAAGACACCAGATCAAGACTTATAATTTTAACTAAACATTAAACACCTGATTCTTTTCTTTCCTGTACTCTGGCATTGGCTTGGATTTTTCAGGCCATTGCTGAGGGTTATGGGAGGAGGTGCATCCTTAGACTGATGGATTTGTCATCAAAAACTGACTTATCAGGACGCCTGGGTGGCTCAGTAGGTTAAGCAACTGCCTTTGGCTCAGGTCATGATCCCAGAGTCCCTGGATCGAGTCCCAAATTGGGCTCCCAGCTCCGCGGGGTCTGCTTCTCCCTCTGACCTTCTCCCCTCTCATGCTCTCTCTCTCACAGTCTCTCTCTCTCTCAAATAAATAAATAAATAATCTTAAAAAAAAATAAAAGTGATTTATCTATTACAAGTGCCACTTAGCAGGAGTGGTTTGTGCCCTGACAAGATTTATCTTGTCTGTAGTTGTTATATTCCTTGGTCCTATAAATGAATGCTGAGATGGCTGGAACCTAATCAGACATAGTCTCTTAGGATTATCTAGCTATGGCCATAACTCTTCACAAACAGGCTAGGGAACCTCATTGTTTGAGTTCCCTGAATTTATAGCATCAAGTTAGAAAGGACCTTTTAGGAGGCTTTCATGACTCAGAATTTCATTCCTTTGGGCAGGTCCCTAATTCCCTGGTTAGGGATAAACATAAATGAGGCTGTGATTGATAACTTCTGAACTTCTGAGTATGTGCAGATTCTGTTACTGAGGCAAGAGCTACCCAACAAAAATTCTTTTTTTTTTTTTTCCCCAACAAAAATTCTTAGACTAATTTTGATCTAGATTATAGGATAGCATGGAGGTGTCTGTACTATTACCAACACCACCTGGATTAACACTGCTGGGGAAACTAAAACTGATACAGATCACTGACCAAACGTCTTTGCTTAAAAAGACCTTCCCAGGGCGCCTGGGTGGCTTAGTCAGTTAAGCATCTGCCTGTATCTCAGGTCCTGATACCAGAGTCCTGGGATCAAGCCCCACATTGGGCTCCCTGCTCAGCGGGAAGCCTGCTTCTCCCTCTTCCCATGCCCCTGCTTGTGTTCCCTCTCTCTTTGTCAAATGAATAAGTAAAATAAAATCTTAAAAAAAAAAAAAGAAAACCAGCTAAGAGCGGTATTACCACCAACCAAATGTTGATCACATCTGAGTTAAGCTGAGATTCTGATCAAAACAGGGAAATTGTTTTAGAAGAAAAAACAACAAACTCAGTAGCAGTCATTTGTGCTAAGCCCCAATTCAGTAAAACAAGACTTAATATCTACCCTAATTACAAGTTTCAGCCTCTCCCAGGAATGTGACCTTAAACCAGTCAATTAGGAATGAACTGATCTGTGCAACTGATGAAATCTGCATGATATTCCTGCCTTACTCAAAGGAAGGTTACTTTTCCTGAAATAATCCACTCAATTTTTCTGCTCACTTCTGCATGTAAAAGACTTTTAGTTTGTACAGTTCCTAGTAGTTTATTTTTGGTAGATGGAATGCTGCCCAACTCATGAATCACTCAGAGAAGGCAATTAGATATACAAATTTACTCAGTTTTTATTTATTTATTTATTTATTTATTTACTTTTTTTAGGTACTCCATTGCCAGTACTTGCTCTCTATCACTACTCACAAATAAAATAAGGCCTAGAGACAGGGTAGTCATTATGTCCTATTATTGCTAAAGCACATACAGGTAGAATAGATGTCAGAATGGTCGCCTCTGAATCTTAGACTCAGGTTTGGTTTGGTCTACGTGAAAAAAAAATGGTGAATGAGGGACAGATGAGGCTAAGTAGGGAGAGACACGGAGGGGGCTCCATAGTAGGCTCAGCCAGGGGACTCCTTACCAGGAACACAGAAATACCAGATGTGGAGAAATGTTATAGATGAGATATTAACCAGAGTGAAGGAAGCAAAATAAATTCACTTTGTTTGTTTAGGGGTTTTTTTAAAGATTTTATTTGTCACAGAGTGCACAAGCAGGGGGACCTGCAAGCAGAGGGAGATGGAGAAGTCTCCCTGCTGAGCAGGGAGCTGGACGAGTACTCGATTCCAAGACCCTGGGATCGTGACTTCAGCCAAAGGCAGATGCTGAACTGCCACCCAGGTGTCCCAACCACCTTGTTTGTTCTAAATATAGGGAGGATAGTCTTAGGATATTTACAAATCCACCTTGTTTGTCTTAAATCAGATCTTTACCAAAGCCCTTGGTCACTTTTCTATAAAAGACTGACCATAAAACCCCTCAGTAGCAACCCATTGTGGAGTCCTCACTCTCAAGAGTTCGTTTTCTTTCATTTCTGTTCTTATCTTCACTTAATAAACTTATGCTTCACTTCCTCTTATCGTGAGAGTGATTGTTTGACTCCCAGAGACAAGAACCCTGCAAGGACAAGAACAAGAATACACCTCACTGACACTCCGTAATTTGAGTTCACAAATCTCAGCGTTGGAAAGACCCTAAAGATCAAGATTTCTTTTTCTGTTTCTCTAGAAAGCATTTTGTAAATTAGTGTGAGCAACATGATTATCACACTGAGAGGTAAGGGCTCATTTAGTAGTTACATGCAGTGGGAATTTCTTCACAAAAGATCATTCCCACAGAAGAAAATAGTGTTTGTTAGACTCCGCTTTACATACAAGCAGAACATATTTCTTATTAGTCTCCACATAGTAGAGCTTTTTCAGAAATGAAACTGTAGAGGCGCCTGGGTGGCTCAGTGGGTTAAGCCTCTGCCTTCAGCTCAGGTCATGATCTCAGGGTCCTGGGATCGAGCCCTGCATCGGGCTCTCCGCTCAGTGGGGAGCCTGCTTCCCCCTCTCTCTCTCTGCCTGCCTCTCTGCCTACTTGTGATCTCTCTCTCTCTCTCTCTCTGTTTAAATAAATAAATAGAAAGAACTACGCCATGAATGGGTTTTGTGTCGTGGTTTTTTGTTTTTGTTTTTTTCCATTTGAAGAGCCTATGGTACTGAGTCTGGATTGGACAAAGGAACTGATTCCTGGGAAGACTGTAACTCACGGCCTTCCACTTCCCAATCCCACCCACGTCAGTCTGAGGGTCAGCTTAAGTTCCTTTAACAGGCTGATTCTGCCCTGCCAGAACCAGTCACTGTTTTGGACTACAAGAGGATCGTTCCCAATCTTGAAGACACTATGGCTTTGGGCAAATAGAGCACAAGATCCGGAGCACTTGGGGCACAAGATCTAGACCACTGGGGAAAACAAAAAGCCCAACCTGACCTGAGTGACAGCAGCAGAGTGGGGGTAAGGAGGGTGGGGATGGGAGGTCCCCAGAAAGGTGCATTTTCATCAGCGTCATCGACAGTCTAATTGTTTCATTGTTTCCTCACTACGTGACGTAGAGGCTGTACTGGCATGAAAAGCACAGCCGCAGCTAGGAAACTGGAGGGGCCTCGGGTTCCTGGCTAAGACCCCCGCAACCTAAGCTCAAGCCGGGCGGAGTCCGGGCGTCCGCACGTGCCGCGGATTCCCCTCCGCTTACCAGACCCATCCACCTTCTGCAGATTCCGTCTGCCCACGTCCTCTTCTTTCGCTCCTACAGCCGAAGGATTCTACTCAAGCCATCGTCGACCCGTCTACAAAATGGACAAAACTCCTCACGCCTGGGGTCACATGACTCTCAACCTTCTCATCTTCAGGGTTTTTTTTTACTAATTCCGGCTTTGGGAAGCTTCCCAAAGGCGGGTGGGGAATAGTTAGAACTGAGATATTTTACGGAACTTCCGATCCCAGTAACTGAAAGGAAAGAAAAAGGGAAAGCGGTGGAAGGAAGGAAACTAGGAGGGTGGAGGGTGGGAGGGTAAGATAAGAAGTACATAGACGCTATGTTTAAGATCTCCCAACTCGTGGAAAGCAGGAAAAGGCGACTTCTCGCTTGCTTCCAAGAATTCCAAGACATTGGGGGAGGGCGGAGAAAATAAAGCTCTCGCGAAGTCTGAGAGCCTTTAGGAAAGAGTTGGGACTAGAAGATCCCGCGATGTTATGAGTAAACGAACGTGATTTAGCCAGGCAGAAGTAACGGTAGGGATAAGAGGGTTGGTGGTGGTAGGGGCTAAGGAGGAAGACGCACGACTTACGTAGTGACGTAAAGTCGTAGTTGGTATATTACGGCCGCGGCCAAGCAGTGTAGTTCAAAGAGCTTTTAGTTCTCCTCTGAGGACGTGGGAGTTCTAAAACAGTACACTTGCAGTGGGAAACTCCCGAGTTCTCGGTTCCCTTCAGACATGAGTCATGTGGCGGTGGAAAATGCGCTGGGGCTGGACCAGCAGGTAAGTAGAAATATGCCTCCCGAGGCTGCGTGGACCTTTTTCCTAGTTTAACGTGGCTAATGGCGCAGTAGTATCTAGCCACCTTTATTTCCCTTGTTTTGGCACCTCTGGCTTGTTATGGGTGGGATTGTGGACGGACGGTGAAAGAGACTAACCACGTAGAGGTGCGGTAGCGAACAAGATGAGGAGTTAACAGTAATGTCGGTGGTAGTTGATACTTGGGCCGAGGTATTCCGGCAACGCACAATGGCGGCTCGTGTGTTTGTGGGCGCTTTCGTAGATATGCGCATGTGCGAGCACCGGCTGACTAGCGACCGGAGGGAGGTCTGCGTAAGGGGACCTTCTGTTTATCTGAGGGTTGATTTTCACTGGATGACACTGATTCTGGTTCAAAGATGCTGTTGGTATGTAAGTTTAAGAGTAAGTTCTAGCCACGGATTAAGGGGGGGAGGGGAGAGTTGGGGCGAGAAGGAGGGAAGGAGGCGGGGCTTTCAGGGTAATGGCGGCAGTCTCCTTTGTTGCGGTTGCCAGGCAGTGCAGCGCCGCGTTGCACTATAGTTAAGAGAAAGCCCAGGCCTGCCGAGACCTGGTTTTGGCGACTGACTTCACAAAACTCAACGAAACACTTGTCATGTTTGCTTTGGGGGCTTCTGTCGCCAGACTGCCGCCGCCTAGTGTTGCGGATAGTGAGGTCGTGTTTCCGGAGTGGAAACTTTTGTGACGCAGAACAGCGGGAAAGGGATACTGGGAAAGAGAGGGAAGAATGGCCGCCGCGGGTTTCCGTTGACCGGTGTTTGGAAATGATGGAAATTGAACGCTTGCGGGTAACCAGTTGGGGAGTTAGAGATCTGGAACTGCCCTTTACTTAATTCAGAGCGTCATTGAATGGCCATTTAGTCCAGCATTGTGGATTTTTTTCTTTCTGGTACTATGTGTTTTACATACTCCCAGATTAGTAGTTGGATTTGGGATTGCATCCCAGGAAAAATACTTGAAAAGTGGTTTGATAGGGCAAATAAAGTTAACTTTGTCGCGGCTGAGTAAAGACATTGAAATAGGTCAAAAAGGCTTGTCCTCTTTAAGGAGACTACTTTTTACTTCGCGGTGTTAATCAATGCGAAAGAGCAGTCGTGATCTTAGAGAGGTAACAGGTTCACTTTACGTGGAAAGAGGAGAAATCTTCATTTTACTGAGGTATACCTCCCAAAGAAACTTAAGTTAATCGTTCGGACTCTGAAGTGAACAGCTTGCGTCTTGTCTTCTGTCTTCCACGTTTCGCAAAAAATATTTGACTAATTCCTGAATACTGAAACCTTACTAACAATTGATTCTAAGTTTTAACGCCGTTTAATGTAATACATTTGAAGGATTTGGTGGTTTTTCTCTTTTAGGTATTTTCCACTAACGTTAAATTATATTAACGCCTGCGGTCTACTGAGGCTTAATAATGTAAAAGCACTAAAATTGAACATTTGAAAGCCAAAGCATAGCAATCTCATTTGTAACATTTTCCGTGTTGCTAGAATCCATTTAAATATTGGATAAACTATGCTTTCTGGTCCATTAGAATTTAGTAGTAAGCAAATTAGGCCTGAAAAAGTTGTAATAATTTAATATCTTAGTGGTGCACGTAATTGGTAATATCTTGGACTTCTAGTGTTTGCAAATATTATTGAATGACTTTGTTTTGTTATTTTTGTGGGTTATTTTTGTTTTTTGTGGTTTTTTTTTGGCAAACACAGGGACCCACTTTGCTGTGGTGTTTTGTGCTTTTAAATTTTTATTTTGAGATGTATTCATGCTTGAAAGTTTTGGATTAATTATCGACAAAACGTGATAAAGCAAAAAATCTTTTTTTTTCCTAAGGTGTTCAAATGTGTCATGTTGAAATGTGTCATTGAGGGGCCAAGTAGTAATTGAGAGTAAAGAAAGTCTTTCAAATGCTTTGGATGTTAGGTTACTTAGTAGCTTTATAAGGAACAACCTCTTTGAATTTGTCTTCTCTCTAAAATAAAGTAAATACTGGCTTCAGTGTGGCCAGCATTAAATAGAGTGGTAAGTGACACAGTACCCACCCCAAGGTAGTTGGTGGTGGTGGGGTTGCTACTCTGGAATTTATCCAAATTAAAAACAGTTGGCACAGCCTTTAGGGATAAAGGAGAAACTACTGAATTTTCAAATTGTCCTGATATTTTCCAGGCAGAATCTTTACTTTTAAAGTAATACAAATAATAAGAAGTGGGAAACCACTGGTTTTGAGGGAAAAAAAAAAAGTTACTAAGGCGGAGGACTGTCAGTTATGTCATAATTTGGTGATTGAAGAGCATTTTGCTCTGGAAAATTGTTTCAGAGAAAACCTGTTTGGGATGAATGTGTTCGAGACATCTCTTAACTGGTTATACTATTGGGATCTGTGTCGTCTTGCCTTGTAGGCTTTAAAGGTATTCTTAAAACCATGTGAGGCAGACAGGGAAGTTAGCTAGTAAATTCTAGAGGGTAGGACAGGAGTTTAGAACTGATTTGTCTTTTGGAGTGCTATCCGTGCTTGATTTCTTTCGTTTATTGTGTATCACCATGTGAGGTGTCAATATCTTTCTTCTAGTTTGCTGGTCTGGACCTGAACTCCTCTGATAATCAGAGTGGAGGAGGAAGTACAGCAAGCAGTAAGTAAAAAAATATATATATATATTATTTTTTTCTTTTACAAGAACTAGTGTCAAAAAAAAAAAAGCTAGTGTCAGAGCTTAATACTCATTGTATTTAGCAATTTTAAATGCTTTTATTTCATTGTCATAGGCTGGCTGTTAATTTAGGAAATCTTAAACACTGTCAATTCCTTCTTGGAATCCTTCGCTTTCATCTGTATGAAAACTGTATTACATGGTCTTTATATTGTTACAGTAGAAACAAAAGTAATTGAAATTGGTCGATTGATTTAGGACATATTCTTTTGTTTCTTAGTTGGCAGTTTTGTTATAGCAATAGTTGTATTTGTTAAGAGTTGTAATTAAGGGCACCTGGGTGACTCAGTCGTTAAGCATCTGCCTTCAGCTCTGGTCATGATCCCAGGGTCCTGGCATCAAGGCCCATACCCGGCTCCCTGCTTGGCAGGAAGCCTGCTTCTCCCTCTCCCACTTAACCCTGCTCGTGTTCCTTCTTTTGCTGTCTCTCTGTCAAATAAATAAATAAAATCTAAAAAACAAAACAAAACAAAAACCAGTTGTAATTAATAATAACATTTTGAAATAGCACCGCCTTTTTTTTTTTTTTTTTTTTAATGAACTCTGTGCCCCGAGGTGAAAAGTCACATGCTCCACTGACTAAACAAGCTAGGCACAACTAAAATGTGTTTGGATTGAGAGATTGTTTTTGTTTTTTTCCAAGATAGAGATCTTTTTTTTTTTTTAAAGAAGTTATTTATTTATTTATTTGACAGAGATTGAAGAGAGCACAAGCAAGGGGAGCGGTAGGGAGAGGGAGAAGCAGACTTTCCACAGAGCAGAGAGCCCGATGCGGGGCTTGATCCCAGGACCTTGAAATCATGACCTGAGCCAAAGGCAGAGGCTTTCACCCAGTGAGCCACCCAGGCACCCCTAAAATGTGTATTATTTAAGATCTTGCCCATTTTTAGATTTTATTTTTCCAGTTGTAAAATAATTTAGATAATAGAAAGTTTAAAGTTAGTTTTCTAGGATCAGTGTTTTTTGTTGTTGTTTTTTAAGATTTTATTTATTATGAGAGAGGGAGAGAACCAGGCTGTCCTCTGAGCAGGGAGCTAGATCTGAGGGCCTAGAGATATGACCTGAGCCAAAGGCAGACGTTCAACCAACTAAGCCACCTAGATGCCCCTAAGATCAAGGTTTTTTGTTTTGTTTTGTTTTTTTGTTTTTAAGATTTATTTATTTATTTGAGAGAGAACACAGAGGGAGAGGGAAAGGGAGAAGCAGAGTCCCAGCTGAGCAGGAGCTGGATGTGGGTTTTGACCCCAGTCCCCTGGGATCATGACCTGAGCCAAAGGTAGACACCCAACCAGTGGAGCCACCCAGGTGCCCAGATGCATGTTTTAATAGATATTTTTGTAAACCATTGTGTCTTGGAGTTTGGGATAGGTCTTTAATTTTATGTTTCTCTTCTAGAAGGGCGTTACATACCTCCTCACCTGAGAAACAGAGAAGCCTCTAAAGGTAGGCTACTAGCAACTTTGTATCCAACTTTCCTGTTTTAAGAAGATAAGAGTAAAATCTGGGGAAAATGAGGTAACTTTAGGAAGTATATTACTCACATTTCTTCTGTTTTCTTCATAACTTTGGAAAAGTTCATCTGGTATTGTATAATGGAAATTTCTTCTTTTGAGGGTAAAGTTTCACTAGTCTAGTACTTTATTTGTTTATAAATACTGACAACATGATTTCAGTTTGAAAGGCACCTGGGGGGGGAGGCTGTTTTGTAAAACTAACTTGAGGGCACTGAAATCCTCCTTAAATGGAGCAATAGTGAAAATTGGTTATTGCAGAATATTGAACAACTGAAGGATTGCAAGCATGGGCACACTCAGTGGGTTGGACAGATTGTCTAATTTCAGTTTTTTGCAAGAACTGTTTCATGTTGAAGAGCTTTGTGTGAAGTGTTACTAAAATACCTTATGGCGTTTAGTATTAAGTTTTTAATGTGGAGTAAGAGATGATTAAGATAGTTATGGGATGATTATGTGAGAAATAAAAGGTCAGGAAAAGCCAAGAGGAAAGAAGATGGTGGATAATGAGGTAGGTATTTGGGGATGGAGAAATGAACTGTAGCTTGTGTACTGGGTGTATACCTTCGTACGTACTCTGTAGTTTATATAAGTTTGTATAATACCAAAAGATCACTTCTAGCTAATGATAGAATTCTTTTCTCAAACCGTGGAATGATTTTCTTTTTAAGTAATCTCTGTACCCAGTATGGGGCTCAAACCTAAAATGTTGAGATCAAGAGCTGCATGCTCTGTTGACTGAGCCCAGAATTCTTTTATAATGGGTATTCCTCAGAATGTATGTGAGTAGAATTTCAAGGAAGGTATACTAAGTGCTTCAAAGGGAGTAACAGTATAGAAATTAAGAAATGGAAGAATACAAAAAAAAAAAAAAAGAAAGAAAGAAATGGAAGAATAAAGGCCATGGTTAACTGGCTAACAGTCAGCTGTACTGTAGAAGAGAAAGTAATGTCATTACTTTGTGAACTGCAAAAAATGAAATGTCCCTAGCTGGTTGAGTTCTCTCTAATGGGTTTACTCTGGTTACCTTCCTTTTATCTGTCTGTAGCTGTGCCCTTAAGATATGTCCATGTGGAATTTAGGAAAGGATGACAGTTTTTTCCCCTGGTATATTTGGTTAAGTTTGACAACGTCTTGTTGAACTCTTAGGATGATATAATAGTATACAATACGATATACAATATAGACAATAGTATGGTATACATAAATATAAGTAGTATACATAAATATAAAGGACAACAATAGTTACACCAACTGTTTGTATTGTTAGCACTGAAACATAAAGGAGCTTTGGCAATTCCTCAGTGTGAAAGAACTAAAACTTTGGAGACAATCAGGGGGGAAAAAAACTTTGGAGACTTTGGAGAAAATGGTTTGAGAAGTTCTTTTCTTAAATATAAAGGGTGTTAAAATGACATACAAGTGGGTTAATTTTCTAAATTTAGAGTTCTTAACGGGAAAAACAGTTAGCCTAATGTTTCTACTGCTCACATACCTAAATGTTAAGGAGTCATTTTAAAGATCCCTGCTTGTTTTTGAATACAAGTTCTTTTGTATATGGGTGCTTTTGAGGGTATCTTTCAAAGTGTTAGGTGTAAGAGAACAAAGAAGCTCTGTATCGAGTATTTTTTTTTTTCTTTTTCTTTTTTTTATCGAGTATTTCTATTTACTGAATTTCTTTTAAATGTTGTTAGGCTAAGCCAGATTGTACTGAAGATAATTCAGCTGATTTGCTATATTTATAGCTATTGGTTAAATAGCTACCAAGTTGCCTTCTCCCAGTTCTTTTGAATAAGACTCTTGTTAATCATGCCACTTATACACAGAGCCCTTATAAGCATAATTCCGTGACTTGCAGTTTGGAGCTTCATCCTTCATGAATTTTCATATTCTCTGTCCTAATGCATCTGATGTATTTCTCCTTGTTGGTAATCTTGTAATGGATCTCTTAATTTAAGCTCATCTCTAGGTAACTGATTCTACCTGAGGTAAACCTTTTGGATTTAAAAATCTGTGTTATATATGCTCTGTGGTTCATACCTTAAATTAATCTACTTTAGCAACAGCTTTAGTTGATTGTATTTATTTTTAGGAATGGGGCATAACTAAAAAGCTAAACTTAGAACTTCCCTTGCCTTTGATCAAGGTTAAAACTTTGGAGGAGGCACTTGAGATCCCTCTGGCAGCAGTTACACCTATAAAAAGGCAATTTGCCACAATCTTGTTAAAATTTATCGGAATAGGCTCCTGTTTTACTCCGTTTTAATATATAGCAAACATTGACACTTGAAAGAATGGAACTTTCATATTGTTAGTGTGATACTGGTTGCTGGTAAAATCAATTCTCTGAATCTTGGTTCTCTTCTCCAGTATTTGATAAAAGTAATTCCATTGACACTTCTGGACACTATCCAGAAGGATAAAATAAAAGGGAGGATGGGTTAGAGCTTACTTGGAAAGACAGGAATCATGTAAAAGTATTGTCAACTTTTTTTTTTAACTTTGTTTTTGGAAGGATGCTATGATAAAGACAGTTCAGGGTGGAGTTCCAGTAAAGATAAGGACGTCTACAGCAGTTTCGGGTCCCGAGATTCAAGAGGAAAGCCCAATTACTTCAGTGATCGTGGAAGTGGACCAAGGGGAAGGTAAATTATTCTCAGCTTGCAAATCTGTTTATACTAGCAATTTAAGAATCAACTCTTAGTTTGATGTGATCTCATTCTTTGTATTTTCATTGATCTTGATTTTTTTTAAGATTTTATTTATTTGAAAGCGTGCACACAAGCAGGGGGAGTAGCAGAGGGAGAGGGAGAAGCAGGCTCCTTGAGGTCATGACCTGAGCCAAAATTAAGAGCCACTTAACCGATTGACTCGCCCAGGTGCCCCAAAATTATCAGGGGTTTTTTTTTTTTTTTTTTTTTAAAGATTTTATTTATTTATTTAACAGAGAGGAGAGAGATCACAAGTAGGCAGAGAGGCAGGCAGAGGGAGAGGGGGAAGCAGGCTCCCCGCTGAGCAGAGCGCCTGATGCGGGGCTCGATTCCAGGACCCTGAGACCATGACTTGAGCCGAAGGCAGAGGCTTTAACCCACTGAGCCACCCAGGCACCCCAAATTATCAGTTTGAAAATGAAAATATGAAGTACATACTTGGTAGAAGTGTTATAAAACTTAATTCTTAACATTATGAGACTGATGCAGCTGTTTAATTTTATATAAGGTAAAAATGGATTAGATTTTTAAAACATCGATATAGGGGCGCCTGGTTGGCTCGGTAGGTTAAAGCCTCTGCTTTCACCTTGGGTCATGATCTCGGGATCCTGGGATCGAGCCCCACATCGGGCTCTCTGCTCAGCAGGGAGCCTTTCCCCTGCTCTATCTGCCTGCCTCTCTGCCTACTTGTGCTCTCTCTCTCTGTGTCAAATAAATAAATAAAATCTTTAAAAGAAAAGTCTTTAAAATTTTTTTAAAAACATTGATATATAAATTATACATAACCATTAATTAGAGGGCTTTATTTCATAAATGAGATAGCCATTGTTGAATTATTGGTCTTTGAAAGGTACTTATGATGAAACGACTCAGCTACTACACAAGTACAAGTACGTACAGAGAGATGATACAATACCGGCTAAATGACATATATCAAGTGTTTTTGCTGTTTAGGTTTGATGATCGTGGACGGAGTGACTACGATGGTATTGGCAGTCGTGGTGACAGGACTAGCTTTGGCAAATTTGAACGCAGTGGACACAGTCGTTGGTGTGATAAATCAGATGAAGATGACTGGTCAAAACCACTTCCACCAAGTGAACGATTGGAGCAGTAAGTTTTTGAAATATATGTTGATTGGTATGAAACTTATTACTTACTATAACATATGTAATAATCATTTGATTTTAGGGAACTCTTTTCTGGAGGAAACACCGGAATAAACTTTGAGAAATACGATGATATACCAGTAGAGGCAACTGGCAATAACTGTCCTCCACATATTGAGAGTGTAAGTTGTTTTTCTTTGACTCCTTAACAGTTCTTTGTTAACCATTTAAAAACTTCATTGCATTATAAAAAAAAGAAGAGACTTAAGATTTTATGTTAACCATTTATGAACAATGCTGCAATAGAAAATGTGGAACATACAAAGAATCCCAAAGTTACTCTATTGTGTTTTAGATACTGGAGTCTATTTCCTTAAAAATAACTAAATTTTTTTAAGGTACTTTTAATCTAAAATTATAGCAGATGTAATCAAAATCAAAAGTGGATATTTGGGGTTGGGTTTTTTTGTCATAGTACAACACAGAAATTGTAACAGGTAAGGCATTTCTCGTTATATGTGTTTGACTTGCTTTTATTTCCTTGACAGTTCAGCGATGTTGAGATGGGGGAAATTATCATGGGGAACATTGAGCTTACTCGTTATACTCGTCCAACTCCAGTGCAGAAACATGCCATTCCTATTATCAAAGAAAAAAGAGACTTGATGGCTTGTGCCCAAACAGGTAACCTGATTGTATAAAGAATTAATAGTAGTATCTCAACTGGTCTAGCTCTAGAAGTTGTACTTTTTACGAGGAGGCTTGAGTCCTGTGTTTAACCTGATTTTGAGTTAGGTAAATATTAGCTGGTGAGATTTTTTTTTTTTTTTTTTTTTTTTTTTCCTTCCTTGTTCCTTTGTATTCTTTGGAGCAAACTAGTGTTTCCATCAGGACATCTTGGGGAATTCTGTAGCAATTCTGGTATTGCAACAGGGAAAGTTGTGAATGCAGTGCAAGGGAACATTAGCTACATAATTGGAATAGGAAATAACCAACTCAGAGAAGAACCTGTGGTTCATAAAAATGTGGGTTGGAAAAAGGAAATTGTGCCTCCTCCCTCTGGTATTTTGGGAATTGGGCAGGGTTAGTTCAGTATGAGAATTTAGCACTGATAAAAAGACAGCAGAACTTCCTTCTCCATGTAAAACTTTCCTGTGTATAGAGCGAAGGAAACTTAAGTCATTTGTAATACATTTTCTTTTTAAAGGATTTCATCATTTTTGTTTAACTGATGTTTAGGCTAAATCTGGGATCTGTTTTTTTAAAATAAGTTTCATTGAAACGGTTACAACCAAGGCTTTTATTCTGCAAAGGAAAACAAACTACTGTACAAAGCCCTTTACTGTTAAACTTCAGAAACTTTTCTGCATTCCAACTGTGTTATAGGATATAAAAAAGTATAGAAGGAAGTTGATGCCGTTTTCATGTGAATTAAAATCTGAAGACTAGAAGATTACATTGTTTAAAATGGATTACAGGAATCACTTGGCGTTCTTGCTTTGACCTTATGAATATACCATATTTTCCCCAAAATTGAGCATAAGATAAAATTTTCTTTCACTGAAAGGAAATATGGAACACAATTACTTTGTTTAACAGGGTCTGGAAAAACTGCAGCATTTCTGTTGCCCATCTTAAGTCAGATTTATACAGATGGTCCAGGCGAGGCTTTGAAGGCTGTGAAGGTAAAGATTGATTTCCTTACAAAATAAGTTGTTAACATAGTAAAAGCTTTATAAATACTAGTTGGGACCTTTCTTTCTAAATAATCCTAAATGTGTTTTATTTCTGTTCCTTTTTATATATATTTACTTCTTAATTTAATTTAAAAAAAAAAGATGTTTGTTTATTTGAGGGAGAGCTTGAGCAGGCGGGAGGGGGGGTCCGGGGGGTGCGGGGAGTGGGAAAGGGAAAAGCAGACACCCTGCTGAGCAGGGAAGCTGATGTGGGATTCGATACCAGGACCTGGATCATGACCTGAGCTGAAGGCATATGCTTAACCGACTGAGCCATCTAGTCACCCTGGATGTAATCCTTAGTTTTAAAGGGAATTTTGCTATGATAAGTTGTTTTAAAAAAAAACCAAAAAACAAAAAGAGTTTTGGGTCTTTGAGTTTAATTTCTAAATTGTTTTCATCTCTTAGGAAAATGGAAGATATGGGCGCCGTAAACAGTATCCTATCTCCTTAGTTTTAGCCCCAACAAGAGAATTGGCTGTACAGATTTATGAGGAAGCCAGAAAAGTAAGTGTGCATTTTACTGATTATTGCCATTTTCATTCTTTCTAATGTTCTTTTTATGAACATCTAATAAACTCTTTGCTTATAGTTTTCGTACCGGTCTAGAGTTCGTCCTTGTGTGGTTTATGGTGGTGCTGATATTGGTCAGCAGATTCGAGACTTAGAACGTGGATGTCACTTGTTAGTGGCCACTCCAGGACGTCTAGTGGATATGATGGAAAGAGGAAAGATTGGATTAGACTTCTGCAAGTAAGTGTTGATTTATATATATACAAGATGTAATTTCTTTTATTTTTTATTTAAATTGTAGTTAGCATATAGTGTAGTGTTGGTTTCAGGAATAGAACTTCTTTTATATTAATGATCATTTTGTAATGATTTAGTAAGATTGTCTTCAGATTTTTAAAAGGAATTTTAATAATTTAACCTACTAACTTTAACAATTTAACTGCATAATTTTTTAAAAATATTTTTATTTACTTATTTGACAGAGAGAGAGATCACAAGTAGGCAGAGAGAGAGGGGGAAGCAGGCTCCCTGCTGAGCAGAGAGCCCGATGCAGGGCTTGATCCCAGGACCCCTGAGATCATGACCTGAGCTGAAGGCAGAAGCTTTAACCCACTGAGCCACCCAGGGGCCCCTAACTGCATAATTTTTGAAAATCACAGTTAACCTGTATGAGTCATTGGGACAGTGTCAGATAATGGTTATGTGATTTATGTGTTTTCATGTATATTAATTTGTGTAGCTAGCATGTTTGGATGACTATTAACACAATTACATTCAATGGTCAGTTTCTCATCAAATTCTAAAGTGAGTATTTTTCATAATAGATATTTAGTGTTGGATGAAGCAGATAGGATGCTGGATATGGGGTTCGAACCTCAGATACGACGTATAGTTGAACAAGATACTATGCCACCAAAGGGTATTCGCCACACTATGATGTTCAGTGCTACTTTTCCTAAGGAAATACAGGTATGGTTTACTATTTTGTTTTTTGTAAAACATTTGTAAATAAGTATTTTCAGATAATTTAAGAAATCAGAGATTAACTTAGAGGTTTTTTCCCCCCTCTTTAGATGCTTGCTCGTGATTTCTTGGATGAATACATCTTTCTGGCTGTAGGCAGAGTTGGCTCCACCTCTGAGAACATCACACAAAAAGTAGTTTGGGTGGAAGAATCAGACAAACGGTCATTTCTTCTTGACCTCTTAAATGCAACAGGTAAAGTTAATAATAGTGTAGTGAGAATCTAGTTCGTGAATCTAATAATGTATTGAGAATTTAGTTCCTACCCTTCTTTTGCCCACCTGAATAAATGATTAAAGCTTATTTTAAATACCTCAATGTGTTTGCTTTATGGAGTGTGAAAAGAACTAAGATGCTGAGTTCTTATTAGTAAATAAAACCTTACGTGTAATTTTACAGGGAAGGATTCACTGACTTTAGTGTTTGTGGAGACCAAAAAGGGTGCTGATTCTCTGGAGGACTTCTTATACCATGAAGGATATGCCTGTACCAGTATCCATGGTGACCGATCACAGAGAGATAGAGAGGAGGCCCTTCACCAGTTCCGCTCAGGAAAAAGCCCTATTTTAGTGGCTACAGCTGTGTGTATATTTTTATTTTTGAGTTAAACATGTTTGAATATTGCTTTTTTTTTTTTTTTAACAAAAGTTATTTTTCAGGTGGCAGCAAGAGGACTAGACATTTCAAATGTGAAACATGTTATCAATTTTGATTTGCCAAGTGATATTGAGGAATATGTACATCGTATTGGCCGTACAGGACGTGTAGGAAACCTTGGTAAAGTGTTTAGTTGTTTGGTGGTTTGTCACAGAACTTTAAATACTACAAATTATTTTCAAGGGAAAGGACATGTGACGTCAGATAACTAAAAATTACTGTTTAAGTCTCTGATTTGATTACCTCAAATTATAATGCGTTTTTGTTCTACTTACTGTTGCGTGTATAAAGGAAGACCCCAGACTATTTTATGGAAACCTCAGTTTTATGTACTTTTTTGGATTCTTACAGGCCTTGCCACCTCATTCTTTAATGAAAGAAATGTAAATATCACAAAGGATTTGTTGGATCTGCTTGTTGAAGCTAAACAAGAAGTGCCATCTTGGTTAGAAAATATGGCTTACGAATACCACTATAAGGGTAGCAGTCGTGGACGCTCTAAGAGGTACAGATTGTTTTGAGCCTTCATTATTGTTATTCTTAGCTTTGGATAGAAAGTTGTGTCCAGGGTCAGCTAAAACACCGCCACTACTTAATATACTTTTGGCAAGGGATAGCAGATTTGACAAAAAAATTAAAAATAGATATTGAGTTTAAATGTCAGCTCTTAACTGCTTAGGATTTTAGAAACCCTCTTGCAAGACCATAATGGCAGGTGAGTTGAAAAAATCAGAAATTGAGGATTGGAAAATTAGTACATGGCAATTATAAACTACCCACAATGTTTTTCCTTTTAATAGTAGATTCAGTGGAGGATTTGGTGCCAGAGACTATCGACAAAGTAGTGGTTCCAGCAGTTCTGGCTTTAGTAGCGGTCGTGCAAGCAGCAGCCGTAGTGGTGGAGGTGGTCACAGCAGCAGCAGAGGATTTGGTGGAGGTAATGTTAACTTTCCCATTTTATGTCTTTAGCGAGTCCTTTTTATTTTTTCTTAAAACATAATTTATTGGAGAAATTTCCACGAATACAAAATCTAGTACTATGAATTTTTTAAATTAGATTTCTATCAAAGAGAAAGAAGGAAAGAAACTTGTGGCTGAACTAATGTCTGTTTTCGAACATTTCTTGATAGGTGGCTATGGAGGCTTCTACAATAGTGATGGATATGGAGGAAATTACAACTCCCAGGGGGTTGACTGGTGGGGCAATTGAATCTGCTTTGCAACAAAGTCACCCTTTCAAACAAGCTAATATGGAAACCACATGTAACTTAGCCAGACTATATTTTATAGCTTCAAGACCTTGCAGTACATTACCAGCTGTGATTCTCCTGAAAATTTAAGGGAGCTTCAAAGTCACAAGAAGAAAAGAACGATCAACAGCCTTATTCACAAGTTGGTTTGAAGACATAATTGCTGTAGTTTGGATTAACTCCCCTTCTGCTTATTATCACCCCAAACTGCATTTATAATTTTGTGACTGAGGATCATTTGTTTGTTAATGTACTGTGACTTTAACTTTAGACAACTTATTATTTTGATGTCCTGTTGGCTCAGTAATGCTCAAGATATCAATTGTTTTGAAAAAATAAATTTCCTGAACTTGGGCTAAAATCAAACCTTGGCACACAGGTGTGATACAACTTAACAGGAATCATCAATTCATCTGTAGATATTAATATGGGGAAAAAACCTTAGTCAGTAGCCTGCGTTAAGACATCTTGGTACTTGCAGACTGGGGAGAAGAACATCTTAAGGCAGTATTAGTTTCAAAAGAGGCAGACTGTACTAAGTTAAAGTTCTGACTTGCTCACTCTATCCTGGATAGGCACTTAGAATCTTGTAGTTTTTAAATAAGCCATTCCAGTCAAGATGAGGTGGCATGTATGAATACATTCACGTTTTTCAAAGCATCCTTCAAAGTTAATGCAAATAAATACAGCAATTCCTCTTTAATGTTTAGGTTATTAATTTTAAGCTAAGCATATATGGGCATACTATTACAGGAAAAGTTATAAAGGTTTGGTAACAAAAATGTTTGAGGGAGATTTCATCTAATTAGATTTTTAATGCCTGCCGTAAATAAACTTGAAATGGTAGGATAGCTGACCATAGCAGTGACCAGTCTTCGTGGGCCTGCTTGGGTTTTGGTCTTTAACACATGCTAGTGTTGATGTTTTTTGGTCAAGAGGACATGAGCAGGAGGGATTATGCAGCAGGCTTTACTTTAATGTAGATTTACATTACTCTGTTTAAGCTGCGTTGAAATGTTAAAATGGCTTACACTTGTAGACTTTGTAGATGAGAATAACAGCAAACTGAAATCCTTGAGATCACACAGGTTGGAAATACATACTAAACTGCATAAGATGTTATTTTTATGTACTGCAGTCTTAGTCTATTTTAGTTGCATAGGTTTCCATTATATTTAGTCTCTTTGTGATAAATTTGGCCAAAGATGATTATCCAGCACTAAAAATGCTTCTTCTTGAATTCTGTGCTGAATTTGTGGCCAGAATGCAGTAATCTTCAAAAACTGATCTTTGTGATGGCATAAGCAGGCAAAAATTTTCTTAAAGTGCAATAGATTTTCAAGAATATTGTGCCTTGTTCTAAAACCATTAAGTAGGTGCACTTGACAGTATTGAGGTCATTTGTTACGGTGCTATTTCAATTAGTATAGTATAGTATAGGTTTAGACTCTTGTACATTTTGCCCATGACTTTCTACAAAGTACTTATTTTATTGCACATTCAGAGAATTTTATATATATGTCTTGTGTGCGTGTCCTTAAACTTCCAAACTTATTTTGTCTTTTGGACATAGTTGAACGCAGCTCGTTAGGAAATAGATTCTAAAATTTTATTTGGGACCATGGAATGATAGTTGAAGAAAACTATTTGCACACGACAGATTTTAGATACTTTTTGCTGCTAGTTTGTGTAATATTTATTGAACATTTTGACAAATATTTATTTTTGTAAGCCTAAAAGTGAATTCTTTGAAAGTTTAAAGAAACTTGACCAAAAGACAGTATAAAAACACTGGCACTTGAATGTTGAATGTCACCATATGTGAAATAATATATTTCGGGGTAGTGTGAGCTTTTAATGTTAAGTTTATTAAACAATTGAGTCAAATTAAGCAGACCCGGCACTGGTGATGTAGCTAGCTGTAACTTTCTGAACAAAGTTTAAGACAAAATTGGCAACTTGAAATTAAAACATGCCAAGGTTTTGATACACTTGTCTTAAAATATTAATGAAACACTTCTGAACACTGATAATGAAGTGTCCACATTCTCAAAGGTTCTGTGAGTTTTGTTTTAGTTAATGTTTTTGTTTGGCTTGGTTTTCAGTGACTGTCTGGCATATTTGCAATCCTCCAACATGTGGTTATCTTTGTGTATTGCCATAACTAGTGACTTTTACATTCACTTTTATCAGCAATATTATCAGTAAGAATGGATTTAAAGTTGCTGAATGTAGACCTTGAACCTCAAGTCACTGTAAGTAATTACTTATTGTATTAGTTTTAGATGCTAGCACTGCATGTGCTGTGTTTATTCTGATTTTACTAAAATAAAAAGTTGAACATAATCTTGTTGCTGTCAGTTGTGCCTTAATCATGAGATGTAGAAATGAAATTGTACTGTCAACCTGGAGAGTAATAACAGGGATGGAATAGCTCCCAGTCTCCAACTTCAGTCACACACTAAGGCAAGCAGCCGCTGCCAGTTAACTGATGTTAGAACCAAACCAGCTTAACGTGTTGATATTACAATAGATATTAAGATATTGGCTTTTTTTAAGGGAATCAATCTCAGTTTTTTTGTGTTCCTTTAGAACTAATTTCCCATCACTGAAGGGAAGGCAATATCCTGATTTCTAACAGCAGAGATTGGCTTTTCTCTTTAAAATCACAATCATTTCTGTAAATGAAATCATACCTTATTTTTTTAAAGATTTTATGTATTTGAGCCGGAGTGAGAGAATACAAGAAGGTACAGCAGCAGAGGGAGAAGGAGAACCAGACTTGCCATCAATTATGGTTCTTCCTTGGTTGGTTTTTTACTTTTTTGTGGCAGAGGGATGGAAAGATGACCAAGAAAACTGCCTCGGTGCCTTGTTCTTGCAGTTAATCATTGTGTTGTCCTGGAAAATAATATTCCCTTTCCATGTGACCAGGGGGGAAACAAATGCAATAAGGGAAGTAAGTCCTAACGGAGACATCATCCCTCATTATAAACACCTTGCAAGGCGTCGTGGAGTCCCAGTATTTTCAATATCAGGTGCTGGGATGTAAATGCAGGCTAGAAATTGCTCCAAAGTTTGCTTGCCTGGCCACTACCCAGTTAAACTGTTTAACAGTTAAACTGTTTAACAGTTTGTTAAACTGTTAAATGTTTGTTCCTTCTGACGTGGGCCCCTCTAATTGAGGCTGCAAAGAAAGAGGCTAATGCTGCAGGGAGTTGTTGTGGGTATACACACCTGATACTCTCCCTGACCTTTCATGGTGTGTCTTGGTATTTCATTTTTTTTTTCTTGCCCAATATGTGTATCTCCATCTGCCCTAGACTGACCTAGCACAGTATCTCAGGATACCTTTACTCATTGTTTTAGACCCCTAAGAAGTTTCTAGACTATTTCAGGAATTCTTTCAGTCATCAATAAGAGCCCATCTAAACTGAAGCTTTGTAGTCAGTCACTGGCTGGAAATTAAAACTGGGAAGTCGTGTGACTTTCTTTAGAAAGTAAGGATTAGAAGTTAAGATGGGTTTTTATTACTGAAATCTGGAAAAGATGACAAGACACACTTGCCTTAGGGATCCCTGGGTGGCTCAGCCTTCGGCTCAGGTCATGATCACAAGGTCCTGGGATGGAACCCCATGTTAGGCTCCCTGCTCAGTGGAGAGTCTGCTCCCTCACTGTCTGCTCCTCCCCCCACTTGTATACACACTCTATCTCAAAAAACAAAGACATGCTTAACAAAAATTAAATGTATCCAGGTTTTCATTCAGTAGGCAAAAATGAATACACATCTGAGACCAAGAAATAAAATTCTGAGAAGAAAAAAAGGCCTGTTGTAGCTGAGAATTATGAGTCTTCTATGTGGATAGTTACTTATTCTCAGTGAAATCTGTATAGATCATCCCAAAAGTAAAATTTTCTGGGAATTTAGCTGTTCTCAGTAAATATACTGTGTATATACACTTATGGTGGCTTTCAATCATTGCGCTTAGTAACAAGCCCAAAGAAAAGGAAAAGCTGTTTCTCTACTCTAACCCACTTCATAGGGAAATTTGAGATTAAGTCTACGGAGGAGATATAACTTAAGTCGATACAAATTGCTGAAGGGACTAGATGATATGGTTAGGAAAAGCAACAAAAACAATTCAGTTGCTTGAAACTGAGCTTCCGAGTATTAACTGTTAACCTGTAATTGGTCTTGATATTCAGCAGAACCCTGGATGTCGGGTAGTAAGACAGTTTCTAACCTTTTGTTTTTTTGCACATTTTTGTCTGTGATACTTTTTTTAAAGCAGTAAGTTTAAAAGTTAGAAACAAAAATAAAAGTTAGAAATAATATTTAATGGGAAGAGCATATTTCTTTCCCATTCATATATAAAGATAATGCATATCTCTAGGCAAAAATCGGAGTTTACTTAACTACCCATTATAAAAGATTTGAGTTCTCTGTCAGGGTTTTCAATTTATCTGATGCAAATCAACACTGGTTTTTATGTGCATTCACTTGAATGGTTGGATTCAAGAAGTTCTTATCTTGATAGTAGGGCAAAACTTTGTAAGAGTGTCCTCACCATTACTGATACTTAAGTTTGTATCACACTTCTGGACAGCAGTTACCAGAACTTTGCAATTAATACAACACAACACAAACCAACTACATGACTCATCTGATCCCACTGTTAATCATTTTCCAGGTAATAGGTAATGTGCAAATTTATATCTCTCTTACTCAGCACATTCCATTTATTACTATGGGCTTCCATGCTGACTTCTGTCAAGTGGCCACCTTAATGCTATTTGCCCCATAATAATTAGAAAACCAGGGGTCCCTGATTAGCACAGATGGATGAATGTGCAACTCTTGATCTTAGGATTTTGATTTCAAGCCCCATGTTGGGTACAAAGCTTACTTTAAAAAAAAATCTGAAAAAAATTAGGGACACTCAGGTGGCTCAGTTGGATAAGGGTTAGAGTGTTGATCTCAACTCTGGTCTTAATCTCAGGATGGAGAGTTCAAGCCCTATGTTAGGTTCCACGGTAGGCCCATAGGCCCATTACTTAAAAAATCAGAAAATGGGTAAAAAAAATTTTTTTTTAATTTAGCGATACTGTCTCCTGTCCAGTTGGACACCAGTCATAGGAGACTTAAGAGAGACCTAATAGATACAATGTAGGAAAGACTATTATATAGCATGAGTACAGATGTCGGCTCCAAGACAGGTAATCTAAGAAAACAGACTAAGAGTCTTCTTGCCATACAATTTTTGACCCCTCTTGAAAACAGGTCCAGCGGCGCCTGGGTGGCTAAATGGGTTAAGCCTCTGCCTTCGGCTCAGGTCATGATCTCAGGGTCCTAAGGTTGAGCCCCGCATCAGGCTCCCTGCTCAGCAGGAAGCCTGCTTCTTCCTTACTTTCATTTCACTTATACTCCTAATTATTGCAAATGCATCTCAATTTTTCAGACCTTTCCTTACCAAAAACAGATATCCTATGTCCCTTGCATACGGAGATGTTGCCCACATTATTTCTATTAGTTTTAATTTTAATTTTAATTCCTTTCCCAATACCTGCTGCTGCTCCTTATGGTCCCTCTCTTGCTGTCTCTCTCTCTGTCAAATAAATAAATAAAAATCTTAGGAAAAAAAAAAAATTAACAGCAGAGCAAAAGGTCCAAGAAACTTGTGCGCTTTTATTTTATTATTTTAAGATTTTTATTTATCAGAGAGAGAGACAGACGAAGATGGAGGAGGGGCAGAGAGAGAAGCAGACTCCTTGAGGGATAGGGAGCCACATGCGGGACTGGATCTCAGGATCCTGGGATCATAACCTGAGCCAAAATCAGACGCCTAACTGACTGTGCCACCCAGGTGCCAACGAATTGTGTCCTTTTAAAAGAGGGAAAAACAAAATCTAACTTTATATAGCAGGGTGCTTTGTTATTAAAATTCATTCAGTTTTTTATTTTTATTTGCTTATTTATTTTTAATATTTATTTATTTGACAGAGACAGACACAGTGAGAGCAGGAACACAAGCAGGAGGAGTGGGAGACGAAGTCTTCCCACTGAGCAGGGAGCCTGATGCGGAACTCGATCCCAGGACCCTGAGATCATGACTTGAGCCGAAGGCAGAGGCTTTAACCCACTGAGCCACCCAGGCGCCCCTCTTTTTTTTTTTTTTTTTTTTAAGATTTTATTTATTCGAGAGAGGGAGAGAGACCACATGTGGGGGAGGGGCAAAGGGAGAGAAAGTAGGCTCTCTGCTAAGCAGGGAGCCGGATGTGCGTTCAATCTGGACCCGAGCCAAAGGCTGACCCACCCAACTAACTGAGCCACACAGTGCCCCTACAAGTTTCTTTTTTATATCCATTCAGTTGTTCTCTTCCCCGTTCTGAAGTAATCATCCTTATTTAGGAAAATTACTTTCATTTCACTTATACTCCTAATTATTGCAAATGCATCTCAATTTTTCAGACCTTTCCTTACCAAAAACAGATATCCTATGTCCCTTGCATACAGAGATGTTGCCCACATTATTTCTATTAGTTTTAATTACATATATTAGAATTTTTAGCCTCAAAAACCTTAATTTCTAGTGAAAACTAAGAGGTAAGCAATTGTGAACTGTTTGGCAAATTTATGAGTACATATCATAATTCATAGTAGCATATACTTCTAGAAATGTTGGACACGTCTGCTAACACAACACAAGAGTCTTTAATTCCTCTGTAATAGGAAGCCAAAATAGACAAAGCTGTGTTTAATAATTGTTTCGGTATTCTATCTTTGGAAATAATCTAACTATTCAATGAATACCCATTATTTAAGTTATCTCAGTATAAATTTAAGGTGTTAGGTAGCCAAGAATGCGGGGACTACAAAGTCTCTCTGTATGGGCCACCAAATGTGGTGTCTCTCAGAATTGAATGAGGACCCACAATGTGGGGCAATATTCAAGTGGAAGCCAGTAGCATGGGCTATGGAAGAATTCACCTGAGGCAGAACAATGAAGATAGAAATTTACTGAATACACCTGAAGGAAGCAGCAGACAGGACAACAAGGGGGAGACTATCTCTGACAAGGCAGTGGTGAGGGAACAGAGTTATAGGGCAGAGTGAGGATGGATGGGAACATATGAAATTTTTCCTTTTTTGGTAACTGTGCCTGGTTGTAAGTAGCCCATTGATTAGTGAGGCCCTTTGGCTATTTTGAGGTGGGTTCCTTAATGAGCCTGTTTGTGTTGTCTGCATTTGGTTCAGTGTGGAGGTGGGCCCATTGTTTCTTTTCAGTACATAGTGACTTTATCACCCCAAACAAATTCAACATATATTTACTATCTTGTATGTGTCAGAGGATCATCTAGGCATTGTGAAAAGACAGTAAACAAAACAGGCCAAAATTTGGGCATTCACAAAGTTTAATTCAATCTGTTAATTGCTTTAAAGTTCTTTCAGCTAATAATAAGGGGACTTCAGTTTCATTTGTTTGTATTTACAAGGTATATCTTTATCCTGTGTTTTTAGTCTTTCTGTTTTAAGCATTACTCTTGTAAACAGAATATAACTCAATTTAATTTTAACCAATCTGAGAATCTTTTAACTTGTGAACTTTGTTCAGAAGAGCAGAATTCTCAGGAATGCTTGGGTGGCTCAGTCAGTCCAGCATCTGCCTTTGGTTCAGGTCATGATTCCAGGGTCCTGGGATCGAGCCCCACATCGGGCTCCCTGCTTAGTGGAGAGTCTGTTTCTCTCTCTCCCCACTCATGCTTCTGTCACTAAGTCTCTCTCTCTCGAATAAATAAATAAAATCTTTAAAAAAATAAAGAAGAGCAGATCATCTGTTATATTTTAATGCAGATCTTTCCCTTCCCATAAATGGGTTTTCTCTAATATTAACTATGACAATCTGGTAGACATTCTCAATAAAATTCACCAAAGTGTAAGGGCTCCATGCAGTTTTCATCCTAAAGGAGTTTTTAGCTCACCTCACTGAGTCTCCAGCAATTCACCCAATTACAGAACAAGTTGCCTGATCCACCATTGGTTCCTGCAGAGATTTCAGCTCAATAGTCTCTTCCGCACCACTTTATGGTTCTTTGTTTTCACTTCTGGTGCATAATTTAGAAATTTATCTTGTTTACATACCTGGATTTTTTATGTTTTTTGTTATAATTATGCTGTGGTCAGATAATATAGCTTAAATTATTTTTTTCATATAGCTTAGAAAATGGCTGGGATGCCTGGGTGACTCAGTCAGTTAAGCGTCTGCTTTCGGTTCAGGTCATGATCCCAGAGTCCTGGGATAGAGTCCCACATCGGGCTCCCTGCTCAGTGACCCTGCTTCTCCCTCTCCCTGCTGCTCCCCCTGCTGTGCTCTCTCTGTCAAATAAATAAATCTTTAAAAAAAATAAAAAGAAAGAAAAAGTGGCCCATTTTCGGGGCGCCTGGGTGGCTCAGTGGGTTAAGATCATGGTCTTATCTGATCACGGCTCAGATCATGGTCTCAGGGTCCTGGGATTGAGCCCCGCATCGGGCTCTCTGCTCAACGGGGAGCCTGCTTCCCCCTCTCTCTCTCTGCCTGCCTCTCTGCCTACTTGTGATCTCTCTCTCTGTCAAATAAATAAATGAAATCTTAAAAAAAAAGAAAGAAAAAATGGCCAAGTTTCACAGATACTTGGCCTTAATCTCCATGCAAATATATTGTCTTAACCTTGCGATAGAATATTTTATACACATCCATTAGAATAAACAATAAACTTAATTAGCCTGTGCAACTTTTTTTGTCTCCTTAACCTATCATTGAGATAAGTGTGTTAAAATCTCCCACTGAGATGTGCCATTTTTTACTCTCTATTTTGATTTTATTCTGCATACAAGTTTAGAATTATTTAAAATTTCTGATAGGTTGATTCTTTTATAGCTATTTAATACGCCTTATTTCAATTAATTTGTGGGGTAGAGTTAAAGTTTGTCCTATATTAATGTCAATTTCATTTTAGTTAAAATTTTCCTGTTAAAACTTTGTATTTTTTTGTTAAACATTTTTCTTTATTCTGACAACTCTTAAGTGAAAATTTAGCCTACATTTTGTATTTTTGAGTAAGGGACAGGCAGGGCTGGGTAGTGACAAATAAGTACAGGGCTATGGGTTTAAGCTCACAGAAATCCCCCAAATGCTGAGGTGTAAGGAAACCAGAGATAAGGAAACAAACCAGACCACCCTGCTCCAGGCAAGTAGAGGGAGTGTATTTTTTTATGAGAGTCACCTGTGACCAACAAAGAATAACCAGATCCCAAAAAAGAACTAACCCCCCCACCAAAAAAAAAAAAAAAAAGAACTAACCCATTTAAGATGTTATTACCAGTCCTCACTCAAGCCAAGATACCACAAGAATGATAAGGCCACAAGCTCCCTGGTCAGTTCTAAATAAAAGACTGTCAGTGGAGAGGCCCAACAGACTCCTCTCACTCCTGAGACTTCTTTCTATACCCTTGCTTAATAAAATGCTATGGATTTACTCATTCTCCTTTGTCCAAGAGAGTCATTTTTTGACTCCCTGAGACAAGAATTTCACTATCCCACTTCATTTCGATATCTTTTTTTATTTCTTTCTTTCTTCTTTTTTTTTAGATTTTATTTATTTATTTGACAGAGAGAGACACAGCAAGAGAGGGAACTTAAGCAGGGGAGAGTGGGAGAAGGGGAAGAAGGCTTCCCGCTGAGCAGGGAGCCCTATGTGGGGCTCAATCCCAGGACCCCAGGATCATAACCAGAGCCAAAGGCAGACACTTAACCATCTGAGCCACCCAGGACCCCCTTGATATCTTTTAAATTTCAATTTCAGTTCTTTCATTTTAAGTGGATTTCTATTTTTACTTGTCTCATTTTGTCTATTTCTTATTTCTATCTTTCATTTGGATTAAGGACTTTTTATTTTCCTTTCCATTTCTTTTCCTCTACTTATTTGTATGTTACACCATCCAGATTTATTTGTTTAGTCATATCTCTATGATTTTATTGATTGATCAATTGATTGATTCAATCAATCATTCATTCAAGTAGATTCCATACCCAGTGTGGGTCTTGAACTTACAAACCTGAGATCAAGAGTTACACAGTCCACCAAAAGTCAGCCTGCCATGTTGCAGAAAACTGAAGCGACTGAGGAAACTCAAGTGGCACACACAGCACAGGGAGAACACAGCTTTATTCATGCCAGCAGGCTCAGTGGGATCACTCCCCAAAACTGAGCAACTTGCAGGGGTGGGGTGAGTTTTTATGGCTACAGGTGATGGGGGAGAGTAACGGGACATTTTCACAGTCTCTCAGGGATGATTTGCTCCCCTCTTTGGGAGAGCATGATCTATACAGAAGCATCTTGGGGCCATGCTAAATCATCCTGGGGAATTTAGACAACGCAGCTGGGGTCTGGGGGCTGAGAGCAGCAGACAGGGAGGGACTGGGATGCAAGGTCTCTATTCTGCCTCAGCCACACCCCTGTGATTTTTAAAAATAAATATTTAATACAATCTAATTCATCAATATATTATCTTTCTGCTGAAAAATACAAGTACCCTATAGAACTTCACTATAATCATCCACCTCTCTAAATATGTTAAAATGGGGGGATGCCTGGGTGGGCTCAGTGGGTTAAAGCCTCTGCCTATGGCTCAGGTCATGACCTCAGGGTCCTAGGATCGAGCCCCACATCGGGCTCTCTGCTCAGCAGGGAGCCTGCTTCCCCCTCTCCCTCTGCCTACCTCTCTACCTATTTGTGATCTCTCTCTCTCTTTCAAATAAATAAATAAAAACTAAAAAAAAAAAAAAAAAAGGCATGGCTTAAATAAAATGTTAAGAAAGAAAGAAAGAAAGCAAAAAAGAAAGAAAGAAAGGAAAGAAAGAAAGAAAGAAAATGCAATAATAAAATAAAAATTCCTTTGGGAACTTCCTTTATCTCTAAACCCCCAAGATACTTGTTGGCAATCATCCCCAAGCATATGGCCCATGGATATACATCTGAAAGGTCTCAGGACTAGAGTTTTATTAGATGGTAATAAATGACCTTTTCCCAACAACAGCAGCCCCCTCAAGGTCCTGGAAATCTTGCTTCCAAAATTCATTAGAGACTTACACTATCCCTAACCCCCTCCCAACTTGAAAGTATATAATCGGTCTACTCTGGTGCTATTCTTTCTGTGTAAGAGTTCTGTCCTGCGCTTTAATAAAATCACCCTTTTTTTGGCACTGAAGACTCTCAAGAACTCTTTTTTTTTCTATGTGCAATATAAACACTTTATTAACAATCACAGATCATCCCTGTGAACCAAGTCATAGACCCAGACATCCAGACCCAGCCACAAGTTCAGCGCAACCTCTAAGGTTTTGACTCTGACTATTATAGGGTGAGCACATAGCCCTCTTAAGGGGGAATCACGTTGCTGATGATGGAGAGACTCATGTCCTCCATGAATTCCACATGCAACTGTCTGCCCTGTCCTTGCTCTCTGGTCCTGCCCAGCACCTTGGTGACCCTGGCCAGTTTGATGGACTGCCTGTGGGTGGGGAGTCAAGAATGGTTTCTTCGGGCGCCTGGGTGGCTCAGTGGGTTAAAGCCTCTGCCTTCGGCTCAGGTCATGATCTCAGGGTCCTGGGATCGAGCCCCGCATCGGGCTTTCTGCTCAGCAGGGAGCCTGCTTCCCCCTCTCTCTCTGCCTGCCTCTCTGCCTACTTGTGATCTCTCTCTCTGTCAAATAAAATCTTAAGAAAGAAAGAGAGAGAGAGAGAGAGAGAGAGAGAAAGGAAGGAAGGAAGGAAGGAAGGAAGGAAGGAAGGAAGGAAGGAAGGAAGGAAGGAAGGAAGAGAGAGAGAGAGGGAGGGAGGGAGGGAGGGAGGGAGGGAGGGAAAGAAAGAAAGAAAGAAAGAAAGAAAGAAAGATCAAGATCCAGGAACATCTGGCTGGCTCAGTAACACTTGTGACTCCTGATTTTGGGTTGGAATTTTGAGCCCCATGTTGGGTGTAGGATTACTTAAAAAATAAAATAAAATAAAAGATCAATAAAAAATAAAATAAAATCAAGATCCAGGCATTTCATATGCTTGTAACTACTACGATATTGTTTTTTCAGTCCCTCTCAGCTAGTAGAAATATATATATGAAAATTAAAGTGTGTTATACACATATTTATGACTATTTTTTATATGTCAAGCAAAACTTGAATTCATAATGATGTCTCCACCTCTAGTCTATTATCACACAAATCATTAAAACATACTCCCTTTGCTTATCAGTAATCTCTCCATTAGTGAGGACCTGATGCCTAATATTCACCACCTATTTGCTTAATTGTTTAATATTAGTATACATGTGGGTGCCTGGGTGGGTCAGTTGGTTAAGCATCTGCCTTCGGCTCAGGTCATGATATCGGAGTCCTGGTATTGAGCCCCGCATCGGGCTCTCTGCTCAGTAGGGAGCCTGTTTCTCCCTCTCTCTCTGCCTGCTGCCCCCTCTGCTTGTGCTCTCCCTCTCTCTGTCAAATAAACAAATAATAAAATCTTTAAAAAATGTTTAAAAAACATATTTGTATACATGTATATTGATTTTAAACTTGACAACCCTTATCTCAAGGAAATAACTTTATCAACTACAGTGTAGTGTTTCTAAACTGTTCCTTTTGGCTTTGCTTTTATAAACGCCATTCATTTCCAAAGTCACTTAGGTCAGCATTTCCTCGTCACACTTCAGTGAGGTTGTTTCATACTTTCACAATATAGTTAGATTCTTTTTGT
>JAPYYM010000020.1:463294-513601 GCA_028534135.1 Potos flavus
TAAAGATTTTATTTATTTATTTATTTGTCAGAGAGAGAGAGAGAGAGCGCACAAACAGATAGAGAGGCAGGCAGAGGTGGAGGGAGAAACAGGCTCCCTGCGGAGCAAGGAGCCCGATGCGGGACTCGATCCCAGAACCCTGGGATCATGACCTGAGCCGAAGGCAGCCGCTTAACCAACTGAGCCACCCAGGCGTCCCAATATAGTTAGATTCTTTTGTGATATTCTGAGTTCCTTGCAAGGCTCTCCTGTATGCTAATTGTGCTGCTGTGTGTACGTGTGTGAATGCATACAAGGTTCATTTTTTAATTTTTCAAATTTTATTTTATTTATTTTTATTTATTTTTTTAGTTTCAATTTTTTAGTTTTAGGGTTTTTAAATTTTTATTTCTTTCTTTATTTTCTTTATTAACAGAAAGTATATTATTTGCTTCAAGGGTACAGGTCTGTGATTCATCAGTCTTACACAATTCATAGAGCTCACCATAGTGCATACTCTCCCCAGTGTCCATCCCTCAGCTACCCCATAAGGTTCATTTTTTAAAAAACATAATTTATTTATTTGAGAGAAAAAAAGAGACACAGAACACGAATATATGGGCAGGGGAGGGGAGCAGACGGAGAGGAGAGAGACAATCCCAAGAAGGCTCCTCACTAAGAAGAGAGCCTGCCATGGGGTTTCATCTTATGAACCTGAGATCATCACCTGAGCCCAAACCAAGAGCTGGGCACTTAACCAATTGAGCATCCAAGTGCCCTTCACTTTTGTGCTACAAAATTGTATGGATTTTGGCAAATGCATTGAGCCATGTGTTCACCATTATAGAATCATAGAGAATAGTTTTACCTCCAAAAAACGTCTCCCTAAAACAAACAAACAAACAAAAAACGTCTCCCTTTTCGACCTTCTCCCCATTCCAGATCCATGGGAACCACTGATATGTTTGCTGTCTGTACAGTTTTATCTCTTCCAAGATATTGTATACATGCAATTGATGAAGGAGAGCTGGAAGGTAGGCAGGCAGGGACAAGCCCCCCACCCCAAGAGGAAACTACCCTTAAAAGAATTTTATACCACCCTGGAAAGAGCCCTCCTTCCTTTCCCATGTGATAGATAGATGACAAAAACATAATTGGATAACACGCACAGGGATCGTTAATGAGATTAAAATAGCCCGCCTTGGGGCACCTAGGTAGCTCAGTGGGTTAAAGCCTCTGCCTTTGGCTCAGGTCATGATCTCAGGGTCCTAGGATCGAGCTCCGCATCGGGTTCTCTGCTCAGCAGGGAGCCTGCTTCCCCCTCGCTCTCTGCCCGTCTCTCTGCCTACTTGTGATCTCTATCAAATAAATCTTTTAAAAAAAGTAAACAAAGCAGAATTATTGAAAAGTCCCTACTAAGCAAAAGACCATGCAAGTAGAAATGTACTTAACAGGAGTGCCTGGATGGCTCAGTGGGTTAAAGCCTCTGCCTTTGGCTCAGGTCATGATCTCAGGGTCCTGGGATTGAGCCCCGCATCAGGTTCTCTGTTTAGCGGGGAGCCTGTTTCCCCCTCTCTCTCTGCCTTCCTCTCTGCCTACTTGTGATCTCTCTCTCTGTCAAATAAATAACTAAAATCTTTAATTTTTATTGTCATTTTAGAAATTAGATATTTGGGAAATTCTATTATTTTCTATTATATTCTATTATTTTAAATTTTAGACTCGGGTTTAATTTTACTATTTGCATAGTTGATTAGATTATTTCTTTATATACTATATGCTTTTGCACTCTGAATTTATTTTCTTTCTTATTTATTTGTTTATTTAATTTATTTGACAGAGAGAGACGGCGACAAAGGGAACACAAGCAGGGGGAGTAGGAAAGAGAAGCCGCTTCCCACTGAGTAGGAAGCCCAATGTGGGGCTTGACCCCAGGACCCTGGGATCACAATCTCAGCCGAAGGCAGACGAAGGCAGATGCTTAACAACTGAGCAACTCAGGAGCCCCTCTTTCTTTTTTTAAAGAGATAAATATTTAGTGAATACACCTGAAGGGAGCAGCAGACAGGACAACAAGGGGGAGACTATCTCTGACAAGGCAGTGGTGAGGGAACAGAGTTATAGGGCAGAGTGAGGATGGATGGGAACATAGGAAATTTTTCCTTTTTTGGTAACTGTGCCTGGTTGTAAGTAGCCCATTGATTAGTGAGGCCCTCTGACTATTTTGAGGTGGGTTCCTTAATGAGCCTGTTTGTGTTGTCTGTTTGCATTCAGTTCAGTGTGGAGGTGGGCCCTTTTACCTCGATCAAGTTTCATTGCTCAAGCCTGTTGCCTAAAAGTGCTCTCTACAAAAAAAAAAAAGGAAGAAGAAGAAGTAGTACACTCTACATTCCTCCCTGACAAGTCAATATGGCAATTCTTTAGCATTTGGGTGGAGGTGTCATCTTCAGTACTTTCTGCTGAATGAGAAACAGAGATAGATGTCCCTACATATGAGTCAACATTGGTCAGTTGGGAATGTATTTATTTATTTAAAGATTTTATTTATTTATTTGACAGAAAGACAGAGCTTGAGCAGAGGGAGAGCAGAGGCAGAGGGAGAAGCTCTCAGCAGAGAGCCCACTGTGGGGGTCAATCCCAGGACCCCAGGATCATGACCTGAGTCCAAGTCAGACACTTGATAGAGCCACCCGAGCGCTCCAGTTAGGAATTTTTATGTAGGAATTATATAAGGCAGAGACAGCCCAATCCAGGGTAGACAGCACGTATGAATTTTCCTAAATAGAAAGGGTCATTACTCAAATTCATAGGAACATGTTTTTCCTGTAGATCAAGACATCAGCTGCATCTACAGGAACAAAGGAGGAGGGCAGGGTGAGAAAGAAGCAAGATAGCTAAGAGTCAGCCAGCATAAGGAAAGGGTCCCAGCTCAGTCTATAACATGTGTAGATTTGTCCTGGATGAGCTGTTTCCTCTCCCAAAGGAGAGGAAACAGATCCCTGGCTCCCACAGGCATGGGCAGTATCAGCTGCTAATCCTCAGACCTATAGACTTTACCAGGGAGCTGCTCTGGCCAGAGATCTTCCATTGTCTGAGGAAGTACTAGGTCAGATCACTGAAGGGTTGAAAAGAGAAAGAAGAGGCGGGGAGGCGTCCTTCCAAAGGGCAAGAGGGGATGTATACCTGGGTGGCTCAGTTGGTTAAGCGTCTGCCTTCCGCTCAGGTCATGATCTCAGGGTCCTGGAATCAAGCCCCACATTGGGCTGCTTGCTCAGCGGGGAGTCTGCTTCTACCTCTGTCTCTGATTCTCCCCTTGCTGTGTTCCCTCTCTTGCTGTCTCTCTCTCTGTCAAATAAATAAATAAAATCTTAACGGAAAAAAAAAGGGCAAGAGGGGAAATCTCTTACCCTTTCTGACAGGGCAGTTTAGCAGTTTCCTCCTGGGACTTTGGATCTTCAGCAAGGTGTGACCTTGGCCTTAGGTTGTCAGTTCTGTGGGGGAAAGTTCTGAGAAATTATTGGGAGCATCTTGGGAGAATCCTGGGCCAACTGAGGGTCTGTTCCCCATATGGGCCAGCAATGTGCGGGTGACACAATTGCGTAGAGCTAGCAGTGTGAGCAGTGAAAGAACTCACACCAGGTAGAACAAAAGACATATAAATTCATTGAATACTTTTCAACGGAGCAGCAGGCAGGACAGCAAAAGAAAGACGATTTCCTGGTGAACTCATTTTTAATGAAATCTAAGTATGGGAAAGCTGCATGTATCTTAGGGCAATTTACCTTTGATTTTTGTAGGCATTCTAGTTATCACAAGACCAGGATTAATGTTTATTGAATATTTGATTTAGATTTTCCAATATTATACAGAAGAATAAATTGTACATGCAAACCTGGTGATGACAAACATAACTGAAAACTTATTATGGAAAACAAACAAACAAACCTATCATGAAAGCATCATTTTCTACCCAAAAATATTGCCATGACAAGTTTCCTCATGATGTCCCCATCTCTTGTCTCTACTTTCTTCTCATTTTTTTTTTTTTAAGATTTTATTTATTTATTTGACAGAGACAGACACATCGAGAGATGAAACACAAGCAGGGGGAGGGGCAGAGGAAGAAGCAGACTCCCTGCTGAGCAGGGAGTCCACTCTGGACTAAATCCCAGGACTCTGAGATCATGACCTGAGCCAAAGGCAGAGGCCTTAACCCACTGAGCCACCCAGGAGCCCCTGACTTCTGTGTTTTTACAGCTATGTAATTTCTGCTTTGAACATACTCCCATATACAGCTCCTGCCAACTGATCCTTGGTTATGCAAGAGCCTTCTCTGATCTTGCCTCCCCTGGTCTCTTTGGACTGATACTAATATCTCTTTAAGTTCTGTGGAATTTTTGGTAAATCTCATGGCAATCATTATTCTGTACTGCACAATTTACTTATACAGCTGCCCAAGTAAGGGTCACTTTGCAGCAGGGTGGACTATACAATGTCTTTTTATTTTTCTTAAGTATGTTCCAACTTTGACCCAAAATCACCAACCTGAGGTCAAGAGTTGCAAGCTCTACCAACTGAGCCAGCCAGGTACTCCTATATAAGGTCTTTAATAAATGTTAGGTAAATTATTGAATGAAACAGTAAATAGTTAGAAAACATTTTTTTTCAGTTATTACATCTTTAACATTGATACTCTTTCTATTTTACTGCTACCAACTAACCTAATTCCATGGTTCTGTCTTCAATGAAATGATAGCTCTAATACCTCCATTTGCAAACGATTTTCTACCTGTTATTTTTCTACTCTTGCTTTTATAGTTCTGGAGGGCCTAGCATAGCTTTACTCTTACTGCCTGATTTATTTAGTGCAGCTCCTCAATGGGTGGAGACACTTAAATGTGTCAGGGAATAGTAAAAGATGCCTTTGCATATCAGTTGCTGCAAAACTAGAGTTAGTTTAGTTATTCCTCTCAAAAAAATAATGAAAATATGTCTGTGTACAAAAGTTGCTGGGATTTCTGTAGTTTCTGTAGTTTCTCCTGTACTATTAGAATTTACTGAGTTAGATATCTCTAAATTGTCTTAGTCTTTAAATAAATCAAAGTTAAAATATATCTTCTCTATTTTAGTTGGAGGGAAATTTATTTCCCTGAAACATAAAAAACAATGTGTTTCTAAAAAACAAGAAAACAAACTATGTACTTCTTAAGATTTAGGGGTGCCTGGGTGGCTCAGTCATGCCTTCGGCTCAGGTCATGATTCCAGGGTCCTGGGATTGGACCCCATCCCAGGCTCCCTGCTCAGCCTGCTTCTCCCTCTCCTCCTGTTGCTCCCTCTCCTCCTGCTGCTCCCCCTGCTTGTGCGCTCTCTCTCTCTCTCTCCTTCTCTGTCTTAAATAAATAAATAAAATCTTAAAAAAATCTTTAAAAAAAACAAAAAAAACCATAAAAAACCCAGCATTTTTACCATTAACACCTGGAGGTTATAGCCTGTAAATATGTTACAGGAAATTTATTATGAAATTTTCCTTTTCCTTACCATGTTTCTGCCTCTTCTGCCCTTTTCCCTGTGGCCTCCTCTCTGCAATCAACTGTTGAAAAGTCTGGTTCTGCCAGTTTTCAGGTTGTCTTCAGAGTGAGTTGCATCGATACAGCTGTTACCTCCATGTGTCCATGGGATGAAGTTAGCCCCGAATCCTACTCCACCATCTTCCCAGATGTCCTGAATTTGCCTTTTGAAAAGACTTGACAGAGGCCTGTTTCCCTCCCGATTATATTATTAATTTTTTTAATAGATTTTTTATTTTATTTATTTGTCAGAGAGAGAGACCACAAGCAGGCAGAGAGGCAGGCAGAGGAAGAGGGAGAAGCAGGCTCCCTGCCGAACACAAAGCCCAATACGGGGCTCGATCCCAGGATCCTGGGATCATGACCTGAGCCAAAGGCAGCCACTAACCAACTAAGTCACCCAGGCGCCCCTATAGTATTAATTTATTTACAATATAGAGGTCAGAACTAGAAAGTGGTTATCTTTTATTTTCTAAGGTTTCTAAGATTACTACATTGTTCAAACTGTGATGCTCTTAATTACTCCCCTTACACTTCTTTACAAGTAGTTCCCATTAATATTCCTTATTACATCAGGACAGCAAATACTGAAAATTGGTAAAAGGAAACTTCCCTAATGCAGTGTGGGGGTTAGAAGGAAGAGCTTTACATTCAACTTCAATTAGAGGCATACAGACTCCAACAGTCGAATCATAGTAAGAATGATAAATTACAAGCCCCAACAGGAAAAGATGTACATGCATTAAATCTTCTAGAAGAAACTGACTATCCCTATAGTGCAGAGTTGCAGGGGTCTTATCTCACTGAGTCAAAGAATGAATCTTAATGACAAGAAGAAGTGAAGTGTAAGTTTATTAAGTGAAGGTGAGAACAGAAAGGAAAGAAAAGGATCCCTCTAGAGTTCTGAATGGGTTGCTGGAGGCCTTTTGTGGTTGATCTTTTCAAGAAAACTGACTAGAGAACTTGGTAAATGTTCTAAAACATGTAAGACAAATATGGTGGGTTTATAAATATCATGAGACTATCTTGTCTTTATTTAGAACAAACAAAGTGGTTGGGATGCCTGGGTGGCTCAGTCAGTTAAGCATTTGCACTTGGGTCAGGTCAGGGTCTTGGGATCCAGCCTTCTTAGGACTCCCTGCTCAGCAGGGAGACTGCTTCTCCCTCTCCCTCTGTCTGCTTTTCCCCGTGCTTGTGCGCTCTCGCTGACAAAATATTAAAAAGAGAAAGTAAGAAAGAACAAACAAGGTGGATGTTTTGTTCACTTCACTCTGGTTAATATCTCATCCATACCAATTCTCTACATCTGCCTTTCCACATCTGGTATTTCCCTGTGCCTGGTAAGGAACTCCCCTCCCTGAGTGAACCTACTATGCAGCCCCCTACATGTCTCTCCCTACCTATCCCTACATATTACCTACCTGTTAGGTACAACTCAGCTAATGAGAAAATGTCATCTCCTTGAAGTCTCTTTTTTCTTTTCTAACGGACTTTCACTGAAAATAATTCTTTTGAATTTTGTTCTTTTTCATAAAATAATGTTTTTCTCGTTGGAGTTGGCTATAGTTTTCCCCTAAGTTGTATGTTCTGAATTGCAATGCTGTACTATTGACTTTCACTTTTATGGTTAACACCACCACCATCCGCAGTTTTAGCTTAACAATTTGATATTTTCCTAACACACCAAATCAACTGATAAACACAAAATGTGCAAAACAGTCATCAAGAGAACATTTGAGTTGGAGAAGTATATTCACGAAAGAAAAGCCCTGAAACGATTCTTTATTCTGAGGCTTGAGGGTCTTTACCTCTTCTCTTCCCAGGTGGTTGAGAAGAAAAATGGTAGAGACATGAAGTCGTGGGCCATTATTTGCAGAGGTGCCAAAGTGCTTCACTCTTCCAAAGTTCAATGCCATGCACTACTTAGGAATAAGGCATGTCTACCAGATCCTGTAAGAGCCGAGGAACCACATAGGTCCTGAGTTGTAAAGCACATACAAGATATCTATGCATCTTTCACGAGTATTCGCATTTGCAGAAAATCTGCGCGATTTCACCGTTCCCATCCGCTCCCTACTTTGCCCATATTTGCTCCAGACTGACAAAGACCCTGGTTGTACCCTCTCGTAGTATCAGACTTTACTTAACTAGCACTACCGAAGAGTTCTCTGCTGTCTGATGATTATGCTTTCCCCGACAGACGTGTCCATCCACCAATAACTTGTCGGAATTGACGGTCCTACCACCCTCTGATACCGGAACGTCATGTGGGCGGGGCTGAGGCAGCTAGCAAGTTCAGTGGAACCAGAACTGACGTGAGTCAACAAAGGTCATATGACACGAACCGGTCACGTCAATTGGCGGCGCCCGCTGTGGGGCGGGAGAGAAGGGCGTCACGGAGATTTGGGGTTCGCCCTGTGACACAATTACAACAACTTTGTGCTGGTGCTGGCGAAGTTTGAGATTTTAGGAAATACTCTCATTACTGCGAGCTTCCGCCTCTCTTGCTGTCTCCGCCTATTGCGCGATGTGATTCCGTAGCCGAGCCTCGCAGCCCTGGCATCCACTGCTCTTGCCATCATCTCGGGATTTTTCGTCACCATCATCCGGGGTGGAGGAGGCAGCGGCAATAAAGTTTGTGTGCCAGTTTTACGTGACGAGGCCATCTTTTTGAGCTATTCACTGGGTGGTTGTGGGTTTCGGCGTTGGATTTTACATTTGTTGTGTGCTCATGAAATCCTGCGAAGTATCTCTAGCTACCGCCGCCGCTGCTTTTGGCGATGAGGGAAAGAAAATGGCGGCCGGGAAAGAGAGCTGCGAGACCAAGGAGGGGTCCTCTAGCTTGACAGCAGAAGAGAGGGAGGCGCTCGGCGGATTGGACAGGTACGTCCGCCGTCATTCTCCCAGCTGATTCCGGACCGGCTAGCGCGGCTCTCCGGGAAGGCCCAAGTACACCTTGCCTTCGGTAGCGATTTGGTGCTTATCTCCGCGCTCTGCAGTCGGCCGTCGGCTACCGAGGCCTTGGGCTCGGGAGGGGACTGGACAGTGGCTTTCCCGGAGTGTTAACGACCTTTATGTATTTCTTCCTACAGCCGTCTCTTCGGGTTCGTGAGGCTTCATGAAGATGGCGCCAGAACCAAGACCCTGTTGGGCAAGGTAGGCAATAGCTGGCCAACGCTGTGTGTCCGTCCGAACCTTGCAGGCTTCCCGCACCAGCGGCCGCCGAGACCGATCAGCGCCCCTGTAGATCCGAAGTAAAAGCATGTTTTTGCTTTTCTCTAATACCTTGCTAACGGCCTTGAGAAACGTTATTTTGTCCTTTTGAGTGGCCTAGACGGCGGCACTTTGAAGCCCCGCTTAACAGTTACTTCACGACATTTTGGTTAGATTTCTGAATCCTAGAATCACATTATAGTGACTGTCGCAGTTCTAAAAATTTCCAACTTACATATTATCTTTCTCCTGGCCGTTGACTTCTGATGTAATTTTTACTGCACGTTTAGGTACGCTTCTTACATCCCTGGTTTCAAGAGGAGTAAGTTGAAGTTACTTTACAGCGGTATAGAGTTTGTATTTGGTATGTAACCTGTAAATACTGACTTGTATGTCATATGAAGTTGTTTACTTGTTTGAATGCTACAGAAACACTGCTCTGAATGCGATTTTACGATTCTGGAATTTTTTTGGAGTCTTATTTCCTGTGTCTGATAGAGACCACGGAACAGAATTCCCTTTTTATTTGTGTGAAAAGTTGTTGGCACTGCCATTTAGCTAATGGCTGCTCCTGTCGGTCAAGATGGCGGGAAATAGAGGGAGGAGAAATGAAGGGGGAGCTTTGGGAAAGGGAAGAGATATAAACCAGAAATAAAAGCAGTAAGTAGGCCTCACCATCAGCTGGTGTAGTTTGATGGGGTTTAGTAAAACCTACTATTATTTAAAAGTACAATTAGTATTGTTCTCAAGTTTCAGATTATAACTCTAGATAATGTGTTAATCAACCTGTAGCAAATGTTACTTTTGTATAAGCTGCTGCGCAAAAGCCATGAAGTCTCCGTCTGTGTCATTTTTCATCTCCTGAGCTATATCTGTCTGAAATATTAACTGTCACCTGGGACCGTGAAAGTTGGTCTGTGTGCAACAAATAGCTTCTGTTACATATTTTATTTTCTACCAAAGTGGATAGCTATGAATTTCATTAGTTGATTCTGCAATTGCAAAGGAAGGATTAAATACTTTTTATTTTTAAGATACTTTTCTTCCATGTACTTTTGTTTGTAGTTTGAATTCCCATAATCATGATCCTGTTACCCACAATCTCATTTTTGTATTAAGTTGTTTTGATGTTAACTAATGACCAAAAACTGAAGTGTAATTTTTTTTCCAGTAATTTCACTACATTCATCAGGTATGTAATAATTGCTTCTTTAAAAATATCACTCCCAACATGTAACTCAGTATGACACAATGAAAGCAGTGCTGTTACTGTCTTATTAATAGTATTTTTACTTTCAAAGTTACACCAACAGATTAGAATTTTTTTGAACTTTAGGAAAGGTTGTATTTTATATTGTAGCAACTTAATATAACTTGGTTCTGATGAAATTTCTTTTACTAATAGTAGTTTCTAAAAGAATGCAAAGCAAACCTATTACTTTGGTTATAATGAAGAAATAAAACCAAAGTAATGTGATTTTATGTGGGTGTCTGATAATATTGAGAAGTTGATGTAATTCTGGAGTCAGATAAACTCTCACTTTGGACTCAACTCCAGATACTGTGCAGTGTGCAGTACTGGAGTTAAATTGTAAAGAACTGGTTTTTTAATTATTGTAAAAGTGAGTGTGTGTTTCTCAGCTTTAATTACAATTTGTTTCAAATATGAGATTTTTAAAAAATATTTTATTTATTTATTTACGCTTAACAACTACACCATCCAGGTGCTCTCAAGAACTCTGTTTAGGGAAGCCTAAGTAGCTCAGTCAGACATCTGCCTTCAGCTCAGGTCATGATCCAGAGTCCTGGGATCAAGCCCCGCATTGGGGTCGCTGTTTAGCCTGCTTCTCCCTCTCCCACTCCTGCTTGTGTTTCCTCTCTCACTGTCTCTCTCTGTCAAATAAATAAAATCTTTATTAAAAAAAATATTTCTTTATGTTTTGGGGAATTGTAGCTTCATAAAACACTGGGTGATTTTTTTTGTTTAAGATTGATTGATTGATTCGTTGGTTTGACACAGAGAGAGAACAAGCAGGCTCCTCGCTGAGCAAAGAGCCCTATTTGAGGCTGGATCCTAGGACCCTGAGATCACGACCTGAGCCAAAGGCAGACATTTAACCTACTGAGCCACTGAGGTGCCCTAACATTGGTGATTTCCTGTTTGGTTAAACAACCATGAATGGTTGAGTGAAAAGGAAATAAGAAATTAACTTCATTTAGTTTTGAGACTTGTGAATTCCTATGTGCTTAGGTCAGGGCTCCTTAACCTTAACATTAAAATAACTTAAGTGAAGTAAAAGATAAAGTATTCTGAGGTATGATTCCCTGCTTTCCTTCTCTCCCAGCTCCATTGAGTTATAATTGACATGAAATAAAATCGCACATACACCTAACATGCACAATTGGTAAGTTTAACATAGGTTTGTATACATGAGTTCACCACAAGATAACAAATGTAGTTATCATTTTCAAGTTTTTTCCCCGCTTTGTTTTTAAAGGTTTTATTTATTTTTGAGAGAGAGAGAGAGAGAGAGAGAGAAAATGGGTGGGGGAAGGGCAAAGGGAGAAGCAGACTCCTCCATGAGCAGGGGGCCTGATTTGCGAGGGGGGATGGGGCACAGGCTCAATCCCAGGACCCTGAGATCATGACCTGAGCCAAAGGCAGACTCTTACCCACTGAGCCACCAAGGCGCCCCACTCAGGATGGTTTTTACACTTAATCTACACGGTGTTTATCAGTAGTTTTTTCCTTTTAAATACTTGAGTAGTATGTTACTGTCTCATGGAATTCTTCATCTTAATTGCTTCCTTCTTCCTTTCTTCCTTCTTGGTCTCAATAAAATGAAATATTTAGTTGGTGAAATATTTAGTTGGAGTGTTTGACACCATGTATCTTCAAATTGTTTATTTTTATTTATTTAAGTAAACTCTGCCCCAATGTGGAATTGGAACTCATGAACCCAAGTCAAGAGTCACATGCTCTACCAACCCTGTGGTTTTTTTATTTTTTATTATTTTATTTTTTTAAAAGATTTTATTTATTTGACAGAGAGAGAGAGAGAGATCACAAGTAGGCAGAGAGGCAGGCAGAGAGAGAGGGGGAAGCAGGCTCCCTGCTGAGCAGAGAGCCCGATGTGGGGCTCGATCCCAGGACCCTGAGATCATGATCTCAGCTGAAGAGCTGAAGGCAGAGGCTTTAACCCACTGAGCCACCCAGGCACCCCTGTTTTTTTATTTTTTAAAGATTTTATTTATTTGGCACAGAGAGAGAGCGAGCACAGGCCCTCTTGGGGAGGGGAAGCAGCAAAGGGAGAGGGAGGAGAGAAGCAGGCTACCCACTGAGCAGGGAGCCATGTGGGGCTCACTTGCTGGACTCTTCAGATCATGACCTGAGCTGGAGGCAGATGCTTAACTGACTGAACCACCCAGGCGCTCCTATATTTTGTATTCTAACCATCTGCCAGGTAGAAATTATAGGTACTTGAATAAAAAAGGGATCTTGAAATGTCTTTATCTCCAAATGATAGTAGTTTCTGGGATCTAAGTATAGATTCAGATTTTCAGTTACTTTCAGGGTTATAATTTGGTATTTATGCATATGTAGGTAGCTAAGAGAATGATAAACTGAAAGCAGTTCTTTTTTTAAGATTTTATTTATTTTAAGAGAGTGCACAGGATAGCTGGGGGAGGGGCAGAGGGAGAGGGAGAGAGAATCCCAAGTGGACTCCCCACAGAGCTTGGAGGCTGCTTCCAGCCTTGACCCTGAGATCATGACCTGAGCTGAAACCAAGAGTTGGACGCTCCAGGGACTGAGCCACCCATATGCCCCTTGTTTTAAATTTTACTGTAAGGATAATTGAGTCACCTCAGAATAGCTTTATTAATGATGTATCTTTAAACTTTTAAAAATATTAAGCTGTGTGTGTGAAATATGTTTTTTCCCCTCTAGTTTTGGAATGTGTTTTTATCAAAGAAGATTATTTTACAGGAGAAGGAAAAAAATTAAGGTATTTTATGTGGGGGCTCTAACCCACAACACATTTTCTCATCCCAGCAGAATTTCTCAGGAGGTTTTTTATTTTACTAAGTTAATCCACTTTTTTGGGGACGGGGAGATACTGGACCTTAGTTGCTTTTTCAGAGCACCATACCCAGAAGTATTCCTGGGAGTGGACCCAGAGTATACACCCAATTGTGTGTATTGTGTGTGTGTGTGTGTGTATTTTATTGTGGTTACTCTAAATATATCATATATTATGAGGGACTTAATTAGGAATTTTTTTTTTATTGGGAAGATTGAAACATTTTGAAAGAGAGCTTGTTTTTTTTTTTTGAAGGGCAAAGTAAAGAAACACTAAGTCCCTATTGGGTGCTAAGCAATACAACAGTTATTTTCAAATTAAAATTTTTATATCAGGTCTTTTGATTGTTGTTAAGTCTGAGACAGGAAGGAGTTAAGCTTCCAAGATCTCCTGTGGTTGCTGACAACTCTGTGGAGAAACTCCAGAACATTGTTCTTTCAGATGTTTTAGTGCAAAATCTTTATTTCTTCCTTCTGCAAACTTATGAAAAAAGAGTTAAAAGATTGGATTCTTTATTATTTTTCTCCCTAAAAAAGTACAAGAGGATATGTGTATCTATGTGTTTTGGGCTGAGATAATGTTAGAATTAGGATGTTTGAAATAGGAAGATTAGGGAAAACAGTTGAAACATAGTATATATATGGTAGTCTAAAAGTTATTGTAGTTTCTTTGCAAAAACAGTGGTTGATTAGTAAAAATAGTAGCTACCCTATCCAGTAAAAATGTATTGTGATGCAAGAATATTTCATATGTATAATTTTAAATTATATAATAGATAAAGTTACTAAGGGGTGCCTGGGTGGGTCAGATGGTTAAGTGTCTTCCTTCAGCTCTGGTTAAGATCCCAGGGGCTAGGATTGCTCCCATCATGTTCCTTGCTCAGTGGGGAGGCCTACTTCTTTCTCCCTCTCTTTCTGCCATTGCCTCTGCTTGTGCTCTCTGGCTCTCTCTCTGTTAAATAAATAAATAAAATCTTAAAAAAAAATAAAAAGAAAAAGTTGGTAAAAATAAAAATAATAAAAAGAAATGGATGAAGTTAATGTTAGTATCTTTAACCTAATATCCAAAATGTTACTTTACTTTGGTTAACATATTATCAGTGAATTTTTTAAAAACATTTTATTTATTTATTTGGGAGAGAGAAGTGACAGCCCACACAAGGTGGGGAAAGGGAGAGGAGGAGGGAGAAGGAGAAGCAGGTTCCTCACCAAGCAGGGAGGCTGATGTGGGGCCGGATCCCAGAAGCCTGGGATCATAACCTGAGCTGAAGGCAGATGCTTAACCAACTGAACCACCCAGGTGCCCCTTATTACTGGATATTTTATACCTTTTTTATACATACAGTCTTTTGAAATCTGTTGTTTAATTTAAAATTACGTCTCATTTTGGACTTGCCATATTCCAAAAATTCGAAAATCACAGGTTGTTACTGGCTACTGAAATGCAATAGTCATTTTGCCCCATGCCTATTTGAAAGTAGTGTTTTGTATGAACAAAGACCAAAGTAATTATTCAGATCTTCAACTCATAAAAAGTTTAGGAACTCCTATATTATCTTATTTGGCAGGTCTTTCCCCCCATTTTTGTAAGGGAAAGCACCTAGATCATAGTGATGACTCCATTAATAAATACTAAAAAAGCTACTTCTCAGGAATTGAATCATTAGTCTGTGGTAGAAGTGACATATTGATTCCTTTGATTTCTTGAGCAATTTCTTGTAAATATACAGTCTTTCAAAAAGGATGCAGTTATGATATTTCCTTTCTCTTAATGCTTATATTTTTCATTTCTAGGCTGTTCGCTGCTATGAATCTTTAATCTTAAAAGCTGAAGGAAAAGTGGAGTCTGATTTCTTTTGTCAATTAGGTCACTTCAACCTTTTATTGGAAGATTATCCAAAAGGTAATGTTTTCCTTTTTTAAAAGTTTTGCTTGCTTTATGTATGCATATTGCTTCCATTTTTTTGTCATGAACAAATTGTTTTTTTTTTTTTAAATTATTATTTTTTTTTTTGTCGCAGACACTTAACTACTGTTTTAATCTCTCCTAAATACATTAAATATTGAAAAAGAAAGTAGAGTGGGTAGAAATGTGTAATTTTTATGTAGCTTCATATAAATACTAAGTTTGATCATTCCATGAAACTTTTTTTTTTTATTTAAGATTTTATTTATTTGTTTGACAGAGAGAGATCACAAGTAGGCAGAGAGGCAGGCAGAGAGAGAGGAGGAAGGAGGCTCCCCGCTGAGCAGAGAGCCCGATGCGGGGCTCAATCCCAGGACCCTGAGATCATGACCTGAGCCGAAGGCAGAGGCTTTAACCCACTGAGCCACCCAGGTGCCCCAAAACTTTTTTTTTTTGGTAAGATTTTATTTATTTGTCAGAGAGAGAGAGAGAGCCCTCGAGAGCGAGCCCACACAGCAGGAGGAACAGCAGGGAGAGGGAGAAGCAGACTCCCTACTAAGCAGGGAGCCTTATGTGGGACTCCATCTCAGGACCCTGGGATCATGATCTGAGGTGAAAGCAGATGCTGAACTAACTGAGCCACTCAGGGGCTCCTATTGCATAAAACTCTTAACACCTTACAATGTAAGTGGGTATTTTGCTTGTTCTTGTGAAAATCTGTGTTCTTTAAGATCTTAATTGGTAACATAATGTCTAGTTTGAGAACTCTGTAAGTCCAAATGTGGACATAGTAGAAAGAGTAAGTCTGGACAGTTTTCCAACACCACCAAAGCAGTTCTTACTTTTCAGAAGTGTCTTACAAATTTAACTCAGTTCTGGCACTATATATCTAGAGATGGTACAGTTCCACAGGTAAAGGACTTGTATATGACAGCCCCATTTCAGATGCCAGTTGCTAGTCAGGGTTCTTACGTATGCTATTTATCAACCAGCTACTTATCAATCATAGGTTCCATAATCCTCTCCTTGGGTTTGATAATTTGTTAGAATGATTCACAAAGCTCAGGGAAACATTTATTAATTTATTGTAAAGGATGTTTTAAAGGATACAGATGAACACCCAAATGAAGAGGCATATAGGGCAAGGTATTGAAGTATCCTGAGCTCAGGAACTTCTCCCTTTGAAAAACCAAGGGTGTATGAACCAAATGAACAGGGGTGTATTTACCAAATCAGAATCTCATAAACTCCTCTAATTACAGTGTTCAGCAGTTTATTATAAAGCTTAATTTGCATTCTTTTCTTCACCATCCCAGCTTCTTCATTTTGAGACTATTCATAAGTTATCTCTGGCAAAAATTCTGTTGAGCACAAAAGAGCCTCTAGTGAAAAACGAAAGCCATTTCTACCTAGACTCAGGAAATTCAGAATGTTTTAGGAGCTCTCTGCCAAGAACAGACAGATTTTTTATTATTCTACAAACACAGATGGTATTTTCTATTTTTTGTTCTTGAGTTTGTTTTCCATTTTAGTTTGAAAATATTTAAAAATCCACTTTCATCATGTTATATAGTAATACAGATAATCAAATATAAGTTTGAACCTTGAAGAACATTTTCTATTCATTTAGAGTACTTTTTTCTCAGAAATAAGTGGAGCTAGGGCACCTGGGTGGCTCAGTCATTAAGCATCTGCCTTTGGTTATGATCCCGTCGGCCTGCTCAGTAAGTAGCCTGGTTCTTCCTGTCCAGCACCCTGTGCTTGTGTTCCCTCTCTTGCTCTTTCTGTCAAATAAATAAAATCTAAAAAAAAAGAAAAAATACAAGTGGAGATAAATAACAAGGTAACCTTTTAAGATATGTGCTTTTCTTAGTTCTACAATACTGGCCAAGACCATTATTCAGTTAGTTAAAAATTACCTTAAAAATGCTTTTCTCTTTACCAGATAATCTCCACATCAAAGAAAAACCATCCTATAAGTAATAGTTTGTTAAATTTTTGATAGGAAATATCTTGGTTGAATTGGGTGGATACGTTAAGATTTTCAGCAAACGTGTTTAGCAGAAAGAGTTGGATAATTGTCTTATTTTTTTTTTTACTTTTATTTTTTTAGAGATTTTATTTATTTATTTGACAGAGAGATCACAAGTAGGCAGAGGCAGGCAGAGAGAGAGGGGGAAGCAGGCTCCCTGGTGAGCAGAGAGCCCACTACAGGGCTTGATCCCAGGACCCCGAGATCATGACCTGAGCTGAAGGCAGAGACTTAACCCACTGAGCCACCCAGGTGCCCCAGATAATTGTTTTAGTACTAGAGTAAGGAGTTGGTGGTATGTTACTTTGGTGCTTTGGCAACAGAGTTTATTGTGTGCCATACTTTTTTATTAAGTGTAGGGGAGGAAAAATAGTTTTCCTTCTATCCTGATTTCTTGACTGAGATGATATCCTTTCCCTCCCATAGTAAAAGATTTAACAAGAGAAAAACATTTTTTTTTAGTATGTGTATGTTAAGTATATGTAGGGGAGATACCCAGGAAAACTGCCAGTTACTATTTGAAAAGCCCCAAGCCACCAGCTTAAGCTCAGCAAAAGGCAAAAATAAAATAATGGGTAAGAAGGCCAGTTGTGGAAGTTGACCAGGAAAAGCGCTTTAAACAAGAGAAAGTTCTGTTATGCAGATTTACTTTTGTTTCTTCTACCTTGAGAAAAATTTCTTATGATTCCTCTTCCTTGTACTGAGAAACGGTTGACACAAATGGAGATTTAAATGTGAATTTTCCTTACAAAACAGTACCTTTTAACTTCTAGTATGTTTTTGCAGCTTTCTTTGTATTAACTCTTTCTAAAAATAGTGAACAGAATCATTATGGCCAAGAGTCCTATTTTAAGGTGCTGTATTTTGCTGTCATAAATTAAGCCAATAACTGGGTAGACAGATGGGGTAACTGGGTGATGGACGTTAAGGAAGGCATATTATAGGTGTTACATTAAGACTGATGAACTGGGGTGCCTGGGTGGCTCAGTTGGTTAAGCAGCTGCCTTCAACTTGGGTCATGGTCCCAGGGTCCTGGAATCAAGTCCCATGTCAAGCTCACTGCTTGGCGGGGAACCTACTTCGCCCTCTCCTTCTGCCTGCTACTCTGCCTGCTTGTGCTCTCTGTGTCAAATAAATAAATAAAATCTTAAAAAAAAAAATACTGATGAACACTGACCTCTACCTCTGAAACCAGTAATATATTACATGTTAATTAGAAAAAATTTAAGCCAATAACTTACCAATGAAATGCTATTTTGGTTTGAGACAGTATAGCATACTATATGAGACACATAACATGTGTATTTATAATCTACATGCACCTTCATTATTTAGAAATGTTTTAAATTAATAGATTTATGTGTTTCCCTGGACTTTTGCCTATACTGTAAATTGGGTAGTAGTAATACAGCAGCTTTATGAATGCTAAGCAAAAATTTTACTGGTGAAAAGGAGTTTTACTCCCGAACATAGTTCCTACTAACAATACACTTTTTTTCGTAATCTTTTTTTTTTCCTCAAGATTTTATTTATTTATTTGAGAGAGAGCCAGCATGAGCAGGGAGAGGGAGAGAGAGAGAAAGTGAGAAGCAGACCCTCTGCTGAGCAGGGAGCCCAATGTGGGGCTCGATCCCAGACCTCAGGGATCATGACTCAAGCTGAAGGCAGATGCTTAACTGACTGAGCCATCTAGACACCCCTGTCCATAATTTTAATCATTAGGTAACTGAGGTACAAAGGTGCAAGAGCCCCTGGCTCTGGGGGTCTCAGACAGACCAAGCTCTACCAAGCACCACTGACAGAATCGAAAGGCAGGGACTAGTGGGGATGAAACAAAAGAATTTATTTCAGTGTGAGGCTAATGCCTGTAGGCTGGGTCCCAGGATCCACAAGATCCTGGAGGACTAGCCAAGAGGGCACCTGGCTTAACAAAAAATGGGAATCAGACACAAGCCAGCAGGAGATGAAAGCACCATTTACTGCATATGTATATATGCAGATAGATTGAGAGATAAGCATGGAGCATCCTGGAGACCAGAAAGGAAAAGAGCTTGAGTCTCATCTTTACTTGGGGTTTGGGGGTTTTTTGGCAGTTGTAGTCTCGTGCATTTGTCATCTTAGACATCCAGGAGCTGATCAGAAAGGATAAGATTCGGGTGTCCTTCATAAATCACTCATTCACTGAAGTCAGGGGTCTTGGCAGTGAAAGTATTTGTAGTCCCTGGCCTTGGAGAACATTTATGACAACTCATCCTGGTAACTCCTTAGATGTTATCTGTTGTGCGGAAAGACTCTAAAGGTACTCTTATCTCTGTCCCTTACAAGGAGGATATATGCTATTTTCATTTTCATTTTTTTTTTATGCTATTTTCATTTTAAGGCATGGATAGAGTGAGATTAGGGATTCAGGTCTGAGCAAGAACAGAATCCAGGGAAGAATGACTTCCTTCAGTTTCCCTGTCTAAAGGCCAACATTGGGAAGACTTCAGATGGAGAATGTTCCAAAGTACTGAAAATACTTCCAGGTTTATATAAGGGAAATGTTGGTACATGCAGGTGGGCAGTAAAGGTCATGTTGATCATTGTCTTGGGGTCAGTCATGGAGTTTTTGCTGACTCAAGGCAGTCCTTGTTGCTTGAGGGGGTAGTTTCGCTTCCCATCACAGGATGCTTTGCCCATAGAGTTGTTTGCCAGTGTGAAGAGGTGATCTAAAAAGAAGAACTTACAGAAAGTACAGACTTAGGTCCAAATGGAGGTAGAATCCTGTTTCATTAATTTCCTTAATCTTAAAAAATAAGATTTTTTTTTAAAGATTTTATTTATTTATTTGACAGAGAGAGAGAGCACAAGTAGGCAGAATGGCAGGCAGAGGGAGAGGGAGAAGCAGGCTCTCCACTGAGTAGGGAGCCTGATGTGGGGCTCGATCTCAGAACTCTGGGATCATGACCCGAGCTGAAGGCAGCTGCTTAACCGACTGAGCCACCCGGGCGCCCCAAAAAATAAGATTTTTAAATGTAAATTTGAGAGCAAATAACAAAAACCCCTTAACTGAAATTGCATAGAGATTGCCTTTGTTACCTGTGGGTAGGTAGGTATGTATGTATGTATTTATATATATTTTTTAAAAATTTTAAAAGATTTTATTTATTTATTTATATGTCAGAGAGAGAAAACACATACAGATAGAGTGGCAGGCAGAGGCAGAGAGAGAAGCAGGTTCCACACCGAGCAAGGAGCCCGATGTGGGACTTGATCCCAGGACTCTGCGATCATGACCCGAGGTGAAGGCAGCCGCTTAACTGACTGAGCCACCCAGGTGTCCCACCTGTGGGTATTTAATTATAAGTATTTTTAATTAAAGTTTTAAGGCGATAATTAATATTTTTATTTAAAAATGAGGAGGAAATCTTGTGTAGATAGTACTTGGCTGGGATGTGTGTAAAGAATCCAGGACAATTTGTATTGGAGTTTTATTTTCTCCTTGGTGAGGATAGGTTTGAGCATGTGGTAAATTAGCTATTGGATAATATTGGCTTCAATGCTTTGAGTCCTGTATAATTCACTGGTGGGGAGACTAAGTTCTATGTCAAAAGTGACTGACTATGTAGTTAAAATGATGCTAGCAGACTAGGTCTGAGGACCCAGAGGGGATCCCCCAGACCTTGCCAAGAGGGTCCCTAGCCCACGGACAAGATGGAAATCAAACTCAAGACAGTAGAAGGTGAAAGCAGAATTTATTGAAGATACAGAGAGTGTTTGGGAGACTCAGGAAAGGAGAGAATCTTGTCTTGGTTTGGGACTCCTTACAAGGAGTACATACACTGTTTGCATCTGAGGAGTATGTAAAATGGAGGTGCAGGTCTAGCAAGAAAGGAAGAGGAAAAGAAACAAAAAACAGATTTTTATGGAGTCCTTCAGTTTCCGTTATCTCAAAACATTTGATGAGCGTTCTTTCTTCCCTTCGGGTTTTTTATGTGTCTTGAGTAGAATAGTACTCTGCCCTAGATATATAGTACAAGAACATAAACATAAAATGAGGGGTGCCTGGGTGGCTCAGTCATTAAGCGCTTGCCTTCAGTTTGGGTCATGATCCCAGGGACCTGGGCTGAGCCTCACATCGGGCTCCCTACTCAGCAGGAAGCCTGTTTCTTCCTCTCTTACTATCTCCCTATCAAATAAATAAATAAAATCTTAAAAAAAAAAACTTAAAAAAAAAAAAAACATAAAATGAATGATTTCCAGTGATAGGTCTTTGGGTTTGGCTTTTCCAAAAATAAGCAGGTGTTTTTTTTCTCTCTATATGTGGTATATCTTAATATGATTAAGTTATATATTAATATGATTAAGTGTGTATTACAAGTGTGTATATATGTATATGCATATATGTATATACATATCACATTTGTACATGTCATGTGATAAGTTTATGCAAATATTATGTATGTATATTACAAATATACATTATGTATATAATGCCATATATATGTAATTGGATATATTATATACAATAAATTCTTTTTTATGGTAATTTTAAGTTTTAAAAAAGATTTTATTTATGTATTTGAGAGAGGGAGAGAATCTCAAGCAGACTCCACACTGAGTTCAACCCTGAGATCATGATCTGAGCCAAAACCAAGAGTCAGCAGGGAGCCTGATGCAGGCTCCATCCCAGGACCCCAAGATTATGGCCTGAGCCAAATGCAGATGCCCAACTCACTGAGCCACCCAGGTGCCCCTATTTTTTTTTTTTTTAAGATTTTATTTATTTGAGGGGCTCCTGGATGGCTCAGTCAATTAAGTATCTGCCTTTGGCTCAGGTCATGATCCCAGGGTTCTGGGATCAAACCCCCCATCAGGCTCCCTGCTCAGCTTCTCCCTCTCCCTCTGCCTGCTGCTCTGCCTACTTGTCCTATCTGTCTGTATTATTCTCTTAATAAAGGAATAAAATCTTTAAAAAAAAAAGATTTTATTTGAGAGAGAGAGCGTGCAAAAGCTGGGGGCGCAGACTCCCCACTGAGCAGGGAGCTCCACCTGGGGCTTGGATCACAGGCCCCTGGGATCACAAGCTGAGGTAAAGGCAGGCACTCAATCGACTGAGCCACCCAGGCACCCCAAAAAGATTTTATTTTTAAGTAATCTCTGTACCCAGTGTGGGGCTTAAACTCAAAACCCCAAGATCAAGAGTCTCACACTTTCCCACTGAGCCAGTGGGTGCCCCAGTTGGCTTTATTAAAACAGTAAATGATTTATTAATTGGGCAGCATGCCATCTTGCAAGTAGAGGGGAACTCAAAAGGGCTACAGAGAGGGAAAGGTTTTTAAAGGTAGGATAAGAAAGTCATAAACAGAAAAAAGGATTATTTTGGGAAAGGTTTTTGTCTCCTAGTGGGAAGGGCACAGAGTATTATTGGATGGATTATCTCCTTTTTCTTTGGGGAATGGAGAGGGCCCATGTGAGGGATTACTTTATTGGTGCTGACAAAAACATTCCTGACAGATTAAGACTACATTTCCATGGACCAGAGAGAGGTTGAAATTTCCATTACATTGAGTATAAGTCTTGGGTTTACTTTCTTGGGACCTTAACCTAAGTGATATCATTTTGGGCTTGTGGTTTTCTTTTTTCTATTTTTTTGGGGGAGGGCGTGCTTTTCTTTTAAACAAGTTCTTGTTACCCATCAGTCACCACATTTCATTAAACCTTTAACACATTTAACCTTGTTTTATGTGTCTCTCTTTATTTAAAGGTTTCTTATGTAATATGTATACATAATCTTGATTTGTTAACATTGAACTCATAATTAATAGTATAATAATTTGGTGCTTGAATGAAGCTTACTAATAAAACTGCTCTCTGAAAGGCTTGTAGTATCCTTATACCTTGGAGCACTAGACAGCCCTTACTATGCTTGAGGGGTATTTTATTTTATTTTATTATTTTATTTTATTTTATTTTATTTTTATTATTTTAAATTACTTTTAAAGATTTTATTTATCTATTTGACTGAGAGCAGCCAGAGAGGGAACCCAAGCAGGGTAGGTGGGAGAGGGGAAGCAGACCTCAAGCGGGGAGCTGGATGGGGAGGGGGGGACGGTGCTCAATCCCAGGACCCTGGGCTCATGACCTGAGCAGAAGGCAGACACCCAACAACTGAGCCACCCAGGTGCCCCTGTTTACTTACTTACTTATTTATTTATTTAAATTAAGATATTTTATTTATTTAACAAAGAGTGAGAGAGGGAACACAAGCAGGGGGAGTAGGAGAGGGAGAAGCAGGTCTCCCACCAAGCAAGAAACTACAGGGCTCCATCCCAGGACCCCGGGTTCATGACCTGAGCTGAAGGCAGATGCTTAATGCCACCCAGGTGCCCTTTGAAGGGCATTTTAAACAGCAGATTCATTAACAAAAACCACAAAAAGTAAAAAAAAAAAATAATAATAATACTGAGTACAATATGAAAAGGACACTTATTTACCAGTTTGAGAATTAAAACAAGATAGTGTTACCTGTTTAGCCTTAGCTGAGGTGGGTGTCAGGCATTCAAATTTTGCTAATTCTGTATAGGTCCTAGGTCCATGAAAGAATATGAAAGTGTCATAGGTATTACTTATGGGGTTATAAATAAATTGTTGTGAACAGGTGAATTTTCTAAATACAGAATTGGTGAATAATGAGAATTAACTGTATATTTCAAAGGTGATATGTTTTTGCATTTGCATTAGGTGATCTATTCTTTCAGGTAGAGGTTAATGGAAAAATGATAAAATGTATAGTTTTTTTTAAATTATAATGTATATTTACTTTTTAAAAAATTTTTAATTAAAAATAAGTTTTTATTTTTTTTAAGATTTATTTATTTATTTATTTATTTATTTATTTATTTATTTGACAGAGAGAGAGAGTAGTCAGAGAGGCAGGCGAGAGGTGGGGGGAGGGAGGAGGGAGGCCGGTCTGAGGGAAGCAGGCTCCCTGCTGATCAGAGAGCCCAGTGCGGGGCTCGATCCCAGAACCCTGAGATCATGACCTGAGCCAGAAGCAGAGGCTTTAACCCACTGAGCCACCGAGGCACCCCTAAAAATAAGTTTTTAAATTTTGATTTTCAAGGATTTTCTTTATTTATTTGACAGAGAGAGACTGATCACAGTAGGCAGAGAGAGAGTGGGAAGCAGGCTCCCTGCTGAGCAGAGAGCCTGATGCAGGGCTCAATCCCAGGGCTCTAAGACCATGACCCGGGCCAAAGGCAGAGGCCTTAATCCACTGAGCCACCCAGGCACACCTAAAAATAAGTTTTAAAATAGACTCTACATTCACTGTGGAGTCCAGTGGGGGGGGGGGGGCTCCAGTGTTTCTTAGTCTCCCAGAAACTCTATCTCTACCTGGACCCTCTATCTTCAATAAATTCTGCTTTCACCTTCTACTGTCTTGAGTTTGATTTCCATCTTGTCCGTGGGCTAGGGACCCTCTTGGCAAGGTCTGGGGGATCCCCTCTGGGTCCTCAGACCTGGTCTGCCAGCATCATTTTAACTACATAGTCAGTCACTTTTGACATAGAACTTAGTCTCCCCACCACTGACTTATACAGGATTCAAAGCATTGAAGCCAATATTATCCAGTAGCTAATTTACCACATGCTCAAACTTATCCTCACTAAGAAAAAAAAGGAAGAGAGATTGGTATTTTAAGTCTGGGAAAAGGAGAGAGTTTCTTTTAGCCACTCTGTTGTTTTCAGGGCTCTCCATGAGTTGTTTTTGCCAGTGGTGCCAGCCTCACTTGCTTTGTCTGAAGCACACATTGGATCTAATGGGGCAGAGTCTACTTGGCTGTCTTCTGCTTCTAGGTTGGGAAATAGGAAACATTGTACTTCACTGACTTTGTCTTGTTTCCTTTGTCTTATTTCATGGGGCCTTGTAAAGGTCTCTAAAGCTGTTTTTTTTTTAATTATTTATTTATTTATTTATTTAATTTTATTTTTTTATTTTTTAAAGATTTTATTTATTTATTTGACAGAGAGAGAGAGATCACAAGTAGGCAGAGAGGCAGGCAGAGAGAGGGGGAAGCAGGCTCCCCGCTGAGCAGAAAGCCCGATGTGGGGCTCGATCCCAGGACCCTGAGATCGTGACCCGAGCCAAAGGCAAAGGCCTTAACCCACTGAGCCACCCAGGCGCCCTGTTTGTTTTTTTTTTAGATTGTATTTATTTATTTGACAGGCAGAGATCACAAGTAGGCAGAGAGGCAGGCAAAAAGAGAGGGGGAAGCAGGCTCCCTGCTGAGCAGAGAGCCCTATTTGGGGCTGGATCCCAGGACCCTGAGATCACGACCTGAGCCGAAGGCAGAGGCTTTAACCCACTGAGCCATCCAGGCGCCTCAAGAGGCTCTGTTTTTCTTTCAGACCTGGAGTCACTAAATATTCTCTGTTCCTTTTTACACTTAATTTTCAGTTGGTTGCCTCCCCCCCCCCAGATTAATAGTTTTATTTATTAGGGAGGGACAGAGAAAATAGAGTCTCTGCCATCTTATCCAGACAGATTCTCTTGATGCATTTACTTTTGTAGTTCTGATTTAGGGTTTTTTTGTGTTTTCATTTTTTCTTTTAAGATTATTTATTTATTTATTTGACAGAGCGAGAGTGAGAGAGAGCGAGATCACACATAGGCAGAGAGGCAGGCAGAGAGAGGGGGGGAAGCAGGCTCCCTGCTGAGCAGAAAGCCCAATGAGGGGCTCAATCCCAGGACCCTGAGATCATGATCTTAGCTGAAGGCAGAGGCTTTAACCCACTGAGCCACCCAGGCGCCCCATAGAATTTATAGTGATGCTAAATAGTAGTGGGGAAAGAGCCTTTCTTTCTTTCTTTCTTTCTTTTTTTTAAGATTTATTTATTTTAGAGAGAGAGCGCGCACTAGTGTGCTGGCAAATGAGGATGGGGAGGGGCAGAGGAGAGGGAGTGAGAATCCCAAGCAGACTCCACGCTCATCAAGGAGCCTGATATGAGATTCCATTTCACCACTTGAGGTCATGACCTGAGCCAAATTCAAAAGACAGCCAAGAAACCCAACCACTGTCCCTCTTTGACCCTTTTTTTTTTTTTTTTAAGATTTATTTATTTGACAGAGAGAGAGTGAGAGGCACGAGAAGAGGAAGCTGCAGAAGGAGAGAAGCAGGCTCCTGCTGAGCAGGGAGCCCTCTGTGGGGCTCCACTAGATCCCAGGATGCTGGGATTAGTACCTGAGCCCAAGGCAGACCGGCAATGGACTGAACCACCCAGGCGACTCTCTTTGACCTATTTTTAGTTGTGTTTTCTTCTAGTTGAGTTTAAGAGCTCTTTGTATCGTTTTGAGAACAGTCCTTTATCACAGGTGTCTCTTGCAAATATTTTTTTCCATCTGTGGGAGTTTTGTACCTGCAGCCTTGCTATAATTTTTTAGTTTTGAGGAGGTTTTTTTAATCAGTTCTTTTTGATTTTCTACATAAACATGTTGTCTGAACAGATAATTTTATTCCTTCCTTTCAATCTATGTCTTTCATTTTTCTTCCTTACTGCATTGGAGGACTTCCATTACAGTGTTAAAAAGTAGTGGTAAGAGGAGACTTCCTTTTTTTTTGTTCCTGATCTTACTGGGAAAACTCTCACCACTAAGTATCATGTTAATTGCAGTTTTTTAATAGATATTCTCTTCCCAGTTGAGGAATTTTTCTCTATTTCCACTTTACTCTGTATGTTTAATCATGTATAGGTATTTGATTTTATCAGATGCTTTTCCTGTACCTGTGTATATTGTTATATGGCCTTTATTTTTTTAGTATATTGATACGATATAGTATAGTAAATGCTTTTGAATGTTGAACTTGCCTTTCATTCCAGGCATCAATTCCTGTGGGCTATCATATGTGATTCTTTTTCTAAATTATTGTGTTGATTTGCCAGAATTCTGTTAAGGATTACTGCATGTATGTTCTTTAGAGATACTGGCCTGTAGTTTATCTTTGGTTTTTGGGAAATCTGGCCTCATGGAATGAGATTGCATGTTCTATAACAGATTATAAAGAATTGGTATAATTTCTTCTTCAAATGTTTGATAAAATTCATCGTTGGATCCATCTGGGTCTGTTGCTCCTTATTCTGAAAGGTTTTTAATTATTGAACTAATTTCTTTTAATCGATATATGCTTATGTTTGCTTTTTCCAGAGAAAATCTTTGTTTATATACATATATATTGATGTGAAATGTGCTGTTGGTGTCTGGGAACAAATTGTCAAGGAAGAATTCTCGAGATGTCTTAAAAAGGCTGTTTTATTAAATAAAGCACAGGACACATAGGCACAAAGATCTACCCTGGGATTGTGATGGGTGACTGATTATATACTTTTAACTTGAGAAGGGTTTAGGGATAGCCTAAGTCCCTAAAGAATTTGGAAGCAAGTCTTCTAAGACTTTGAGGAGCTAACTACTGTTAAGATAAGGTTATTTACTATTGACTTTTAAAACGTTAGTCATAAGACCCTTCACATATATATCAGTGGGCCATTATGTTTGGAAGATGATTGCTAATATATCATGGGCAGGGAAGAGACAAAGGAAGTTTCCAAAGGGATTTTTATATGTTAAAGAAGACTTGACAGGATCTAGGAGATCAGGCTAATGTCAAGCTAGGGTTGCCTCTTGAGTCTAAGTGAAGTATTAACATTAAGGCAGTTGTATGTTCCTAGAGGAAGGTTACTCTGCTTATCTCAAGGTGCAAGTTGTAAGGAAATTTAATTTTTTTCTACATTTGTTTTTGTATTTGTCCTCCATATCATAAATGATTAGATTTATAAGAATTGACTCAGGGGGTTATGAAGGCCCACAAAATGCCATCTGTGAGCTGGAAAGACACTGAAGGTGGTTTAGTTTTTGGAGTGTGTTGTGTTGTTGGGTTCTGGATCCCACAACCAAGAAAGAATTCTTGAGACTCAAACCGTGGGAACAGGACCAGGGGCAGAAAGTGCTGCACTGAGGTCATGAAGTGACTGATGATAAACTTGGGAGTTAGGGGACATAAGGAAAAATAGAGGTTTTCGAAAGACTGTCTTACATTAGAGAAGACTCAGTGTCTACTGGAGGCCTTACTATTAGGAGGCTAAGGGTGTTTTCCCCTCTAGCAAGGCATTAACTTAGTTGGGAGTTTCTTGGAGGAATGTTATATATACTCTGTCTGCCTGAAGTATTTGTCAATGGGTTGCAGGTTATAAGGACATTTAAATTTATTTACACTCCCTTCTGCTTTTGTTTCCCACATCAGTAGTATAATACTGTCCAATTTTGGACAACTGGGAATCCGGGGATCTCTGATGTATGTTTAGGGTCGTAAAGGCCCAATAACTAGAAATTCTAATATCTGAGGGCATGAAAAGATAAACATCCCATCACAGACAAGAGGCAATTTGTCCTTCTTTTGTGGTTTGGTTCTGTTTAGGCACTCTGAGGATTCAGTAGCGTGTGCCCTTATTGGTGAGGGTGTATGTCCTTACCTAGTCTGCTGAATCTCATGCTGATTTCTTCCCTAAATGCTATCATAGACACACCTGTAATAGACACATATCATAGAGACACCTAATGATATTTTACCTGCTCTCTGGGCATCCATTAACTCCCAAGTTGATGCATAAAGTTGATGATCTTAAGTGCTGTTTAGGTTGTCTTATTTTTTTCTTGTATCAATGTGGGTAAATTGTGTCTCAGAATTTATTCATTTCATCTAGGTTATCAAATTTGTATGTATAGATTCATAGTATTTCCTTTTCTTCTGTTTAAGGACATTCACTCTGTAGTATGTCTGCCTTTGATTTTTGATGTTAATCCTTTCTGTTTGTGTTCTCTTTTTCCCTTGGAAGCCTTGTTAAAGGCCTGTCCTATTATTCTTAAGGCACTATTTTTTGGCTTTCTTGATTTTTGGTTTTTGTCTGTCGATTCCAGTTTTCAGTTTCATTCTCCCTGTTTCTTTCTTTTTTTTTTTTTTTTAAAGATTTATTTATTTATTTATTTGACAGAGAAAGAGAGAGATCACAAGTAGGCAGAGAGGCAGGCAGAGAGAGAAGGGGAAGCAGGCTCCCCACTGAGCAGAGAGCCCAATGTGGGGCTCGATCCCAGAACCCCGAGATCATGACCTGAGCTGAAGGCAGAGGCTTAACCCATTGAGCCACCCAGGTGCCCCTCATTCTCCCCGTTTCTTTTCTTCAGCTTACTTTGGATTTAATTTGCTTTTCTTTTCTGGTTTCTTCTTTTGATAATTGATTTTAGATTATTGCTAATATATGCATTGATTGCTCCACTGCTAAACACTGCTTTTGCTGCATCTCACACATTTTCAGCTCTTGTATTTTTTATTTCATTTAACTTTAAAATAATTTTTTTCAAAATAATTTTTTAATCCTCGAGAAATCTCAAAAAGTTTCTTTTTTGACCTATGTGTTATTTAGAAGTATGTTGTTTAATCCCCATATATTTTGCTATTTTGCAACTATCATTGTGTTATTGATTTTTAAAATTTCTTTATGGTCCTGTAATTTCTTTTGTGTTTTTTGTGTTTTCTGTGCCAGAAAGTGGTCTATCTTGGTCAAATTTCCATGTGAGCTTGAGAAGCATGTGTATTTTGCCCTTGTTTATTGGAATAGCTCAGAGATAATCTGTGATATCCAGTCCATTGATGATGTTGCTGAGTTTAATTGTGTTCTTGCTGAGTTTTTTTCCGGCTGGATCAGTCCAGTTTGGTAGAGGGGTTTTGAAGTCTCCAACTGTGATTGTGGATTTATATATTTCTCTTTGCAAGTCTGTTAGTTTTGTCTCTTGTGGTTTGGTGCAGTGTTGTTAGGTACATGCTTGTTAAGAATCATTATGTATTCTTGGAGAACTGACCCTTTTACCATTACAATGCTTTCTTTATTTTATATGACTTCCCTAGTTTGAAATCTGCTGTCTCTAAAGGTAATATAGTTACTCCTGCTTTCTTTTGATTGGCAATCACATGGCATGTTTTTCTCCACCTATTTACCTTTTATTTTATTTATTTACTTATTTATTTAAAGTATTTTATTTATTTATTTGACAGAGAGACAGCAAGAGAGGGAATACAAGCAGGGGGAATAGGAGAGGGAGAAGCAGGCATCCCGCTGAGCAGGGAGCCCAACCTGGGGTTCGATCCCAGGACCCTGGGATCATGACCTGAGCCGAAGGCAGACCCTTTACAACTGAGCCACCCAGGTGCCCCTCCTTTTTATTTTAGATGTGTTTACATTTAAAGTAGTTTTCTTTAATGTAGTTGGTTCTTGGGTTTTGATCCTTTCTCACAATCTGTCTTAATGATATAGGAAAGATGTTGGGGTTTAATGGCAAGGAAGAAAAAATTCTTGAGACAAAGGTAGTTTTATTAAAGCATGGAGACAGGACCCAGGGACAAAGAGCTGCACTGGGGTATTGAGGAGTGGCGCCTCCCCCCACATTGTATTCTTTGAAGTCGGGAGGGGTTAGGGACCAAACTTCCAAGGTTTTTTGGAAATAAGGTTTCAGGACCTTGAAAGGGCTAGCTATTGTTAGAAAATGGTCATTTATTGCTGTTTAGTAGACATTCAGTCATGAGACCCTTCAGATGAGTATCAGTGGGTCATATGCTTGGGGAATGATTGCCAACATGTTTCTTAGAGTGTAGAAATAAAGGAAGTTTTTTATTTGTTTTTTTTTTTTTTAAGATTTTACTTATTTGAGAGAGAGGAAAGAGAGCGAGCATGAGTGGGATGAGGGGCAGAAGGAGAAGCAGACCCCCACTGAGCAAGGAGCCCATCCAGGGCCTCGAGTTCCTCTGGGATCATGACCAGAGCTGAAGGAAGCCAGTTAACTGACTTAACTGACTTGGCCTCCCTGGTGCCCCTCCAAAGGATTTTTGTATGTGAGGTAGACTTACAGGATCCTGGGGGTTGGGATAATAAGATTGTCTTTTGCCTTTAACAAAGTATTAACATCAGAGACAGTTGAACTCCCACAGGAATGTCACTCTGCCTGTTTCAAGTACTTGTCAGTGGGCTGTAGGTAGTAATTTAATTTTTTTGTTTTGCCTCTGTTTCCCACATCATTAATTTGTGCCTTTAGACCATTAATGTTCATAATAGTTATTTTTTAAAATTAACATAAAATGTATTATTTGTTTCAGGGGTACAGGTCTGTGATGTACCAGTCTTACACAATTCACAGTGCTTACCACATAGCACATACTCTCCCCAATATCCGTCACCCAGCCAACCTATCCCTCTTGCACCCCCCACCTCCAGCAACTCTTAGTTTGTTTCCTAAGATTAAGAGTCTCTTATGGTTTGTCTCCCTCTCTGGTTCCCTCTTGTTTTGTTTTTCCTCTCTTCCCCTATGATCCTCTACCTTCTTTCTCAAATTCATGTATCAGCGAGATCCACTGATAATTGTCGTTCTCTGATTGACTTAACCTCGCTTAGCATTCCCTCTAGTTCCATCCACATAGTTGCAGATGGCACCTGGGTGTATTATGTTCCATTGATCCGCGTGTCTGTTTTTGTGCCGGTACCATACTGCCTTGATGATGACAGCTTTGTAATAGAGCTTGAAGTCCGGAATTGTGATGCCACCAGTTTTGGTTTTCTTTTTCAACATTCCTCATGCTATTCGGGGTCCTTTCTGGTTCCATCTAAATTTTAGGATTATTTGTTCCATTTCTGTAAAAAAAAAAAAGTAATATGTAGATTGCTCTAGTAGCATAGACATTTTCACAATTTTGTTCTTCCAGGGATACCTGGGTGGCTTAATTGTTAAGCGTCTGCCTTCGGCTCAGGTCATGATCCCAGGGTCCTGGGATTTAGGCCCGTATCAGTCTCCCTGCTCAGTGGGAAACCCGCTTCTCTCTCTGCCTCTGCTCCTCCGCCTGCTGTGCTCTCTGTCTTGCTGTTTCTTTTTCTGCCAAATAAATAAATAAAATCTTAAATTATTAAAAAAAGAGAATATTTGTTCTTCCAATCCACAAGCATGGAACATTTTTCCATTTATCTGTATCTTCCTTCCAATTTCTTTCATGAATATTCTATAGTTTTCTGAGTTCAGATTCTTTGCCTCTTTGGTTAGATTTATTCCTAGGTATGTTATGGTTTTGGGTGCAGCTGTAAGTGGGATTGACTGTCTCTTTGTTGGTATATAGAAATGCAACTGATTCCTGTGCATTTTTGTATCCTACCATTCTGCACAATTCCTGTATGAGTTCTAGCAGTCTTGGGGTGGAGTCTTATGGGTTTTCCACATGAAGTATCATATCATCTGCAAAGAGTGAGAGCTTGACTTCTTTGCCAGTTCGGATTCCTTTTATTTCTTTTTGTTGTCTGAATCCTGAGGCTAGGACTTCTAGTACTGTGTTGAATAGTAGCGGTGATAGTGGACATCCCTGCGGTGTTCCTGATCTTAGGGGAAAAGCTCTCAGTTTTTCCCCATTGAGAATGATATTCACTCTGGGTTTTTCCTATATGGCTTTTATGATACTGAGGTATGTACCCTCTCTTCCTACACTGTGAAGAGTTTTGATGAAGAAAGGATGCCATACTTTGTCAGATGCTTTTTCTGCATCTGTTGACAGGATCATGTGGTTCTTGTCCTTTCCTTTATTAATGTAATGTATCACATGGATTGATTTGTGGATGTTGAACTAACCTTGCAGCCCAGGAATAAATCCCACTTGGTCATAGTGAATAATCCTTTTAATGTACTGTTGGATTCTACTGGCTAGTATTTTGGTGAGAATTTTTGCATCCATGTTAATCAGGGATATTAGTGTATATCTCTTTTTTTGATGGGGTCTTTGGTTTGGGATTAAGGTTAACGCTGGCCTCATAAAGTGAGTTTGGAATTTTTCTCTTCATTTCTGTATTTTGGAATGGTTTTAGAATAGGTATCAATTCTTTGTTATTGTTTTACTATTTTTATTTTATTTATTTATTCACTTATTTTTATTTTTATTTTTTTAAGATTTTATGTATTTATTTGTCAGAGGGAGAGAGAGCATAAGCAGGCAGAGTGGCAGGCAGAAGCAGAGGGAGAAGCAGGCTCCCCGCTGAGCAAGGAGCCCGATGTGGGACTCGATCCCAGAACCCTGGGATCATGACCTGTGCTGAAGACAGCCACTTAACCAACTGAGCCACCCAGGCATCCCTTATTTATTCACTTTTTTAAGACTTTATTTATTGGGGCACCTGGGTGGGTTAAAGCCTCTGCCTTCGGTTCAGGTCATGATCTCAGGGCCCTGGGATCGAGCCCCGCATCGGGTTCTCTGCTCGGCAGGGAGCCTGCTTCCCCCTCTCTCTCTGCCTGCCTCTCTGCCTACTTATGATCTCTCTCTCTCTGTCAAATAAATACATAAAAATCTTAAAAAAAAAAAAAAAAAGACTTCATTTTTGTGAGAGAGAGAACGTGAGCGAGCACAAAAAGGGGGGAAGGGTAGAGGGAGAAGCATCTTTTTTCTTTTGGATAAGTCTGGCCAACGGTTTATCAGTCTTATTCTTTCAAAGAACCAGCTCCTAGTTTCATTGATCTGTTCTTCTCATCTTTTGGTTTCTATTTCATTGATTTCTGCTCAGATCTTTATTATTTCTCTTCTCCTGCTAGGTTTAGGCTTTATTTATTTATTGTTCTTTCTCCAGATCCTTCAGCGTAGGGTTAGGTGGTGTATTTGAGACGTTTCTTGTACTTCTCTCTTAGGATCACCTTTTCTTTCTCCCAAAGATTGTGAACAATTGTGTTTTCATTTTCATCTGTTTCCATGAATTTTTAAAATTTCTTCTTTAATATCCTGGTTGACCCATTCATTCTTCAGTAGAGTGCTTTTTAGCCTTCATATATTTCAGTTCTTTCCAACTTTCCTCTTGTGATTGAGTTCAAGTTTCAAAGCATTGTGGTCTGAAAATATGTAGGGAATGATCCCAGTCTTTTCGTACTGGTTAAGACCTGATTTGTGACCCAGAATGTGATCTATTCTGGAGAATGTTCCATGTGCCCTATAGGAGAATGTGTATTCTGTAGCTTTGGGATGGAATGTTCTGAATATATCTACGAAGTCCATCTGGTTCAATGTGTCATTTAAAGCCCTTATTTCCTTGTTGATCTCTTGCTTAGATGATCTGTCCATTTCAGTGAGGGGAGTGTTAAAGTCTCCTGCTATTATTGTATTATCATTGATATGTTACTTTCATTTTGTTATTAATTGGATTATGTAATTGGCTGCTCTGATGTTAGGGGCATATATATTTACAATTGTTAGATCTTCTTATTGGCTAGACCTTTTAGGCATGATAAAGGGTCCTTCCTCATCTCTTATTACAGTCTTTGGTTTAAAATCTAATTTGTCTAATGTAAGGATTGCCACCCCAGTTTTCTTTTGATGTCCATTAGCATGGTAAATGGTTTTCCATCCCTCACTTTCAATCCGGAAGTGTCTCTGGGTCTAAAATGAGTCTTGCAGACAGCATACCAATGGGTGTTGCTTTTTTATCCAATCTGATACCCTGTGTCTTTTGATTGGGGCAGTTAGTCCATTTACATTCACGGTATCTATTGAAAGATACGAATTTAGTGCCATTGTAATTCCTGTAAGTGACTGTTACTGTATATTGTCTCTGTTCCTTTCTGGTCTATGTTACTATGTTACTATGCTTAACGGACTCTGTTCAATGTTTTTTGTAGAGCTGGTTTGGTGATTGCAAATTCTTTTAGTTTCTGTTTGTCCTGGAAGCTTTTTATCATTTTTTCTATTTCAGTGACAGCCTAGCTGGATAAAGTATTGGCTGCATATTTTTCTCATTTAGCACCTGAATATATCATGCCAGTCCTTTCTGGCCTGCAAGGTCTCTGTGGATAGGTCTGCTGCCAATCTAATTCTCTATCTTTATCAGTTACAGACCTCTTTTCCCTAGGTGCTTTCAGGATTTTCTCCTTGTGTCAGATTTGTAAGCTTCATTATTATATGTCAGGCTGTTGGATCTATTTTTTTGATTTTGAGGGGGCTTCTCTTTGTCCCTGGACTTTCATGACTGTTTCCTTCCCCAAATTAGGTAAATTCTCCACTGTAATTCACTCCAGTATACCTTCTGCCCCTCTCTTCTTCTATGATCCCAGTTATTCTAATAGTGTTTAGCTTTATGGTATCACTTTTCTTTTGGATTCTCCCCTCATGGTACAGTAGTTGTTTCTCTCTCTTTTTCTCAGCTCTTTATTCTCCATCATTTGGTCTTCTATATCACTATTTCTTCTGCCTCACTTATCCTAGCAGTAAGAGCCTCCATTTTTTTTTTTTTTTTTTAAGATTTTATTTATTTATTTGACAGAGAGAGATCACAAGTAGACAGAGAGGCAGGCAGAGAGAGAGGAGGAAGCAGGCTCCCTGCTGAGCAGAGAGCACTATGCGGGGCTGGATCCCAGGACCCTGAGATCATGACCTGAGCCGAAGGCAGAGGCTTTAACCCACTGAGCCACCCAGGCGCCCCAAGAGCCTCAATTTTTATTGCACCTCATTAATAGCCTTTTTGATTTCAACTTGGTTCATTTTATTTCTCCACGGGATTCTGTATGTCTTCTATGCTTTTTTCAAGTCCAGCTAGTACCTTTTTTTTTTTTTAAGGTTTTTACTTATTTGACACAGAGATAGAGAGTACAGGTAGGCTGAGCAGCAAGCAGAAGGAGAGGGAGAAGTAGGCTCCCTGCTGAGCAGAGAGCCCGATGTGGGACTCATCCCAGGACCCTGGGATCATGACCTCAGCCGAAGGCAGTGGCTTAACCAACTGAGCCACCCAGGCGCCCCAACCCAGCTAGTATCTTTATAATTATTCTGAACTTTAGTTCCAACATCTTACTAAGGTCTGTATTGATTAGGTCCCTGGCATTCGGTATTGCCTCTGGTTCTAATTTTTAAGGTGAGTTTTTCTATTTTGCCATTTTGTCGAGAGGACAGATGAACAAGAGAACAAAATGCTAAAAGGGTAACAATGACCATGGAGAAGGAGACCTGAAACTGGGGGGAAAAGAAAAAAAAGGAATATGAGTAAAATAGAGTGAGTAAAATAGAGTAAAATAGAACCATACACTAGATTTGGGTGTTTTTTGGTCTGTTAGAAGAAACTGCATCCCAAAATTTTAAAGAAAGAAAAACATATATGTATATATGTATATATATATGTATATATATGTGCAAAAATAGGGGTAAATACAACGAAGGGATGAAGTATGACTGTAAATGTGAAAATTAAAGATTTTAAAAAAGGAATTGATAAGTTCGTTGAAAGTAGAAGAAAAATTTAAAAAAGAACACGATCAGGCGGATGAATAGAACAGAACCACATTTTGGATGTATTTTGGTCTGTTAGAAGAAACTGCATCCCAAAGTTTTAAAGAAAGAAAAACTATATATATACATACACATACATATATATGTATATACGTATAAGAAAATAAGGTTAAATACAGTGAGGGATAGAATATGATTATACAAAATGAAAGTTAAAAAAGATTTTAAAAAAGGAATTAATAAGTTGGTTGAAAAAGGAAAGAAGAATAATTCAGAAAGAAAAAGAAAATTTTAAAAATTAAAGTTGAAAGACAAAGAGTCATGGGAAAAAAGCCATGCATTCTATATGCTATATTCCCCTAGTACTGGAGTTTAGCAGTTCTCATTGATTAGTAGCTAGGTCTTGGCTTGATGTTCTTGCTGATCTTCTGGGGGGAGGGGCCTGTTGCATTGATTTTCAAATACCTTTGCCCCCTTCAGAATTGCACCACCCTTGCCAGGGGCCTAAGTAATCTGCTCCGGTTTGCTCTCTGTAGCTTTCCTTCCCTGAAGGCTTTTCCACACAGCTTTAGGGGATGAGAATGAAAATGGCAGCCTCCCAATCTCTGGTCCCAGAGGAGCCCCGAGCTTGGGGCCCCACTCCTCAGTGAGCCCTCACAGAAAATGAGTCACTTCTGTGTCTCTGATCTCTGTCTGGACTCCGTGCACCCCTAGCCTATAAGCGAGCATTTCTGTCTCTGGCACACAGCCCTGTTTGGAGTCTCCAAACCTAGCAGGCTCCTGCAGCACTCTCCTGCGCCGATCCTCCTATGGCAGGAAAGAGGGGGTTCTCCCCTGTTCTGCTGTTTGTTGGACCCCTGCTCGAACAGCAGTGGCCCAACTCTGCCGCAGATCATGGTTTATGGCAACCACGTGGAAGCCCATTCCTCAACTCACTCTTTGTAGTTGGCTTCCCTGATCCAATATATGGGAGCTCTGTCGCACTCAGGCACCCCTGGTCTTCCTGTGACCCCAAGGATCCTGAGACCTCACCGCCCAGCAAGGGTTCCACCTTCCACTTAGCCAGCTGAGCAACCTTCCTCACCAGAGCAGACTCCTAAAAGTTCCAATTTTGTACCTTGCTGCTCTGTCACTTGCCAGTAGCAGGTTGACAGAGGCCCCTTCTCCCTCCCTCCCCCGCTGCGATCTATCTTCCCATTAATTACCTCCTCCACACCTCCTACCTTGAAGAAAATGGCCGTTTTTCTGTTCATAGAGTTGCTGGTACTTTTTTTCTTTGTTCTCCAGTTGAGTTCATAGGTTTTCTGAATGGTTTCATAGCTATCTAGCTGATTTCCTGGGACCACATGAAATTTAAGTCTCCTGCTCCTCCATCATCTTGGACTCTCAGGTCCATAATTTTTTTTTAGATTTTATTCATTTATTTTATAAGAGACCCAGCGAGAGAGGGAACACAAGTAAGGGGAGTGGGCGAGGGAGAAGCAGGCTTCCCACCAAGCAGGGAGTGCAATGCAGGGCTCGATCCCAGGACCTGAGCCGAACACAGACACTTAATGACTGAGCCACCCAGGCACCCTGGGTCCATAATCGTTATTGATATAGTTAGATTAATAGCTGACATATTTGTTACTTTTTTGTCTTTATTGCTTTTATTCTTCTTATTTTTGTCTTCCATTCTTTTTGCCTTTTGTGATTGTAAATGATTGCATTTTTTCTTCTTTCTTAGCATGTTTTTTTTTTTTTTTTTGATTTTATTTATTTATTTGACAGAGACAGCGAGAGAGGGAACACAAGCAGGGGGAATGGGAGAGGGAGAAGCAAGCTTCCAGCCAAGCAGGGAGCCCTTTGCATGGCTTGGTCCCACGACCCTGGGATCATGACCTGAGCCAAAGGCATACACTGAACAACTGAGCCACCCAGGCGCCCCTCTTACCCACTTTTTAAAAAATGTTTTGAAATGTCTACGCTAGAGTAATTGGTGTAGATTTAGAAGTAATTTCCATGTCAGCTTTCAAGTAATGCTTCAATATACTGGAGCATGTTATAGTAACATAATCTCAGTTCCTCCTCCTGTCCCTTGTGTCATTGATGACATTCATTTCATATTATATATAGGCAGTCCCCAATTTACTCTGGTTTGATTTTAGATTTTTTGTCTTTGTAATGATGTGAAAAATAATATGCATTCAGTAGAAGTTGCATTTGAATTTTGAACTTGGATCTTTTCCTAGGCTAGTGATATATGCTAATGAGGTGATGTGGGGCTTTGAGCCAGTGATCAAAAATTTTTTGAGATTTTTTTGGTACAAAAATAATTTTTTTTTTAAATTTTATGTATTTATTTGATGGAGAGAGAGAGATCACAAGTAGGCAGAGAGGCAGGCAGAGAGAGAGAGGGGGAAGCAGGCTCCCTGCTGAGCAGAGAGCCTGATGCAGGGCTCGATCCCAGGACCCCGAGATCATGACCTGAGCCTAAGGTAGAGGCTTAACGCACTGAGCCACCCAGGCATCCCACAAAAAGGTATTTTTATTAAAGCACGGAGACAGGAGCCTAGGCAGAAAGAGCTGCCCTGGGATTCTGAGTGATTGATTACATACTTTTTAAGTTGGGAGAGGTAGAGATAAAGGGAGTTTCTAAAAGGATTGTCATATGTTAAAGAAGACTTACAGGATCCTGGAGGTCTGGCTTTTATCAAGCTAAGATTACTTTTTACAGTAATTAAGGCAGTTGTGAGTTCCTTGAGGAGGTTACTACGCTCTCTGTCTGAAGTATTTTTTGGTGGGCTGTAAGTTGTAAGGAAATTTAATTTTATCTATATTTCTTTTGCCTTTTTTCTTCTCTTCAGGAAGATCCTTTCATTTGCTGTTGGGCCGCTGCAGTTCTTACCAAATCTAACTTCTTTCCCCAGTCAGGACCATTTGCCAAATAACAAAACAGCATTTGATGGCAAGCAAGTAATTTATTTAGTGGCCAGAGAATGGGAGAAGAGGAGCTCATGTTGTAAATGCACCTTCTTGAGTAGGTCTTATGGTTGGGGTTTTCGGGTTAGGGTGATTTAGGGACTGGAAAGCAAGCCGACCTAAGGTCATGACCTAGAGAAGCAGCTGGGGATCAGAATCAAGAGTGTCACCTCTTTTCTTCCTTTAAGTATATGCAGTTGGTTCTGTTAATGGTACTGTTATGTTACTGGTACATTTTTTTTGTTGTTATTACTGGTACATTTTTATTATTAGTTAGATGGTAATGATCTGGAGGGAGGTCATCAAGGCATCTGAACAGGATGAAACTGAAAAGTGGATAAACACTTTTTTTCAAAGTGTTTGGAGCTTGTTTGGAGCTTGTCATTTCTGGCAGCAGTTTCTGGTGGCAAGTATCACCTGTAAGCAGGGCTGGAAAACCTGGATTATTGTGGCTTGTTTGGAGCTTTTTTTTTTGTTAAGATTTTATTTATTTATTTGACAGGGAGAGAGAGAGATCACAAGTAGGCAGAGAGGCAGGCAGAGAGAGAGGGGGAACCAGGCTCCCTGCTGAGCAGAGAGCCCGATAACAGGGCTCGATCCCAGGACCCCGAGATCACGACCTGCGCTGAAGGCAGAGGCTTCAACCCACTGAGCCACCCAGGCGCCCCTTGTTTGGAGCTTTTTAAAAAGTAAGTCTCTGGGGGCATGTGGGTGGCTCAGTTGATTAAGTGTCTGCGTTTGGGCTCAGGTCATGATCCTGGCGTCCTGGAATTGAGTCCTTCGTGAGGCTCCCTGCTCAGCTGGAAGTCTGCTTCTCCTCTGCCCCTCACCCCATACCCTGCTTGTGCTCTCTCTCACTATCTCAAATAATAATAAAAAAAGAAGGAGGGAGGGAGGGAAGAAAGAAAGATAGGGAGGGCAAGTTTCCCTCAAGTTTTTTCTCTTCTAACTTTGTGTAATGAAGTCTATGGAAGATTTGATTGATTTGTTTTTGAGAGAGCTTGAGGGCACATGCACTTGAGAGACCTGCAGATTGTGTGTGGGGCAGTGGAGAACCTGAAGCAGGCTGTGCCCTGGGTTCCATCTCATGACCCTCAAACCGCGGACCTGAGCCAAAATCAAGAGCTAAAATCAAGAGTCTGTTGCCCGGCTGACTGAGCCACCCAGACCCTCCCATGGAAGGAATTTAGATAATGTTTACAGTTTTATTGTGAAAATCTCTGAAATCATAAAAATGATTGTTCAACATATGAAAATCCTCAGCATATTACACTGTCTGTTCTCTGGTATACTGCTGATGTTGTCATTTTACTTTGACTTTGAGGGGCAATATTCATTCCTAACTTTTTTATTGTAATGTTCTTCCTGAAGTAATTTAAGAAGTAAATTCAAAGACTTCAGGTACGACTGAAAATATCAGAATTTCCTTTTTTCTTTATTTTTTAAAATTTTTATTTTTTTAAAGATTTCATTAATTTATTTGAGAGAGAGTATAATAATGGGAGGAGAAAGGCAGAGGAAGAAGGAGAAGCAGACTCCCTACTGAGCAGAGAGTTGGAGGTGGACCTCCATACCAGGACCCTGGGACCATGACTCGAGCAGAAGGCCGGTCGCATAATCCACTGAGCTACCCATGTGCCCCCGGGTGCATTAATTTTCTTTAATGTTGCCACAAATTCTAACAGGTTTATGTGACATCTCTTTTACCTTTTTACCTTCCCTGCCTTTTTTTAGGCTTTGCAGGAACTGCTTCAAGTGATCCCAAACCTTTTGTACCTTTGGATGGTTTAGGGAGCATAGGAATAACTATTTTGAAATGAAATTGAAGCTAGTAGTAGCTCAAGGTAATGTTGATTGTATTGATGAGGGAAACAAAGCCAAGAGACATAAAGCTTAAATTTCCTTATGACTTGCAGATCACTGATACTTGAAACTGTGTGACTTTCCTCAAGGAACTTGTGGCTGTCTTAGTGCCTTAATGTTTATGTTTTATTAAAGAAAAAAGTCATCTTATCTTAACAGCAGCTAGTCCCTCGAGATCCTGAAAGTCTTCCTTCCAAATTCCTTCTAGACTTACGCTCTCCCTAATTCCCACTAATTAAAAAGTATATAATCAGTCACTCCTCACAATCCCCATGCAGCTCTTTATGCCCATGGGTACTGTACCCATGCTATAATAAAATCACTTTTTTGCACCAGAAACATCTCAAGAATTCTTAGCCATTTGCTCATGAACTCCAGACTGCCAAATTTCATCAGTTTCAACAGAAGCATGTATGTATGTGGTTTTATTTTTCTGGGAAGTGAGTTGCATTTTTGAGGAAAAATTAGAAAATTTATTATAGTATGTGATAGACTTAGAAAATTTCCATGAGATTTGTTCCACTTACTTCAAAGTGATTGAAGTAATTACCAATACTTGATGTTTATTTAAGCAAGGATAAAAATTTGATAATGGTTTTATATAGCTGATAGCCTATAGATTATTGTGTTCATAGATAATTTTATTGATAGTCCATAAACATTAAATTGTTTGCTATTTATATCACAGTGTGCTGAGATGGAGGCTAGAGGGGAAGCTTATTAAAAATTTAAAGTGTTTGTTATGTGGATTTTCAAATGGGACATAAAAAATTCTCTAATAATTATTTTCCCTTTTTCAGCATTATCTGCATATCAGAGATACTACAGTTTACAGACTGACTACTGGAAGGTTAGTACACATTTGAATGCCAGTTTTGTTTTCTTATTTTGGGTCAAAGTGTACAGAATAATACTTCTAAGTAATTGGAAAGAGAAAGATTATTTTCTGTAGCTGTTTTGTGTTGAAGTATCTTGTTCCTCACTGGTATTTTTTTTTTTTTTTTTTTTTGTTAAGATTTTATTTATTTGACAGAGAGAGACATAGCAAGAGAGGGAACACAAGCAGGGGAACAGCAGAGGGAGAGGGAGAGGGAGAAATAGGCTTCCCATGGAGCAGGGAGCCCAGTGCGGGACCTGATCCCAGGACCCTGGATCATGACCTGAGCCAAAGGCAGATGCTTAACAACTGAGCCACCCAGGCACCCCCCTCACTGGTATTTTTGTGATGTCTTCTTAGTAAGAGAGTCTAAGTGTGGTGCTTTAATAAAGCAAAATCAAGAAAAACAAGAAACTTTTTAAGTCAAGAGCTGGGAATAAATGAAGGAGGATGTTTTTTTTTAAGGTGGGTAAGCTAGGGTGCTTGCTACGAAAGGATCCCTCGTTTTTATATATCCTCTGTGACTGGAACTTGCGAATTAAAACTATATTAGAAGATCTATTTAATGAAGAGTTATGTGTAAGGATAAATTATCCATTGTATTATATCCACTTAACCAGATAAACTAGTAGGTTAATTATTCACAGCATATGTACTTCTAAGTATGGTATAGGAAGCTAAATAGATTGCTTTTCAATAATAACCATCCTAGGGGCGCCTGGGTGGCTCAGTCCAGTCGTTAAGCATCTGCCTTTGGCTCAGGTCATGATCCCAGAATCCTAGGATTGAGTCCCAAATCGGCTCTCTGCTTGGCGGGAAGTCTGCTTTTCCCTCTCCCACTCCCCCTACTTGTGTTCCCTCTCTCTCTGTCCAATAAATAAAATCTTAAAAAAATAAACAAACAATAACTGTCATTATTTTATGCCATAAAACAGATAAGCCATAATCTGTTTTAGGTATCACTGCCATGAGGATTAGTTATAGACAGTGTCGTGTGTGTGTGAATGGGAAATTTTAGGTTATGCAAAATGAATGTGTTGGTCCCTAATTTAAATAAAAATGGAGAGAAAAAATAAAATAAATAAATAAATAAATAAAATATATAAAAATAAAATATAAATATATATATATAAAAATAAATATATATATATATAAATAAAATAAATAAAAAAATAAAATAAAATAAAAATAAAAATGGAAAGAAACAAAACTGAAGTCTACTTAATCCATAAATATTGTAATACATTCATTTAAATTTGGTGACTAATTTTTGTTTCGGTTATGTATTATAGAAATATAATTCAAGGTTGCCTGGGTGGCTCAGTCATTAGGCCTCTGCCTTCGGCTCGGGTCATGATCCCAGGGTCCTGGACTTGAGTCCCACATCAAGCTCCCTGTTCGGCGGGAAGCCTGGTTCTCCTTCTCGCACTCCCCCTGCTTGTGTTCCCTCTCTTGCTGTGTCTGTCAAATAAATAAAATCTTTAAAAAATATATATATATATAATTCAATCTACCATAGAACACATCCTTTTGAAGGTTAAAATTCAGTGTCTTGTTTTTCTTTAAAAAGATTTTATCCTTAAGTAATTTCTGTACTGAATGTGGGGCTTGAATATACAGGTCCCTGATCAGGAGTTGTATGTTCTACGCATTGAGCCAGCCAAGTGTCCATATTTGTGTGTGTGTGTGTGTGTGTGTGTGTGTGTGTGTGTGTGTGTGTCCATATTTTTTAATTAACAAAGTTGTGTAACGATCACTACAGTCAATTTTAGAATATGTTAATCATATGAAAACAAAACCCTATATTCTCTTCCCTAACTCCTCCATAACCCTTTCTCTAAGGAAACAATTTGCTGTTATATATTTGCCTAGTTTGAACTGGCTTTTTCACTTAACATGTTTTCAATGTTCATCCCTATGTAGCTTGTATAGCCAGTACTTAAATTTTTATTTTTAAGATTTTACTTGTTTTAGAGAGAGTGAGCGAGTCGGGGAGGGGCAAATGAGTTGCAGGGAGAATCTCAAGCAGACTTTCTTCTTTTAATGTGGAGCTGGACTCGGGTCTTCATCTCAGGATCCTGAAATCATAACCTCACCTGAAATCAGGAGTTGGACACAACTGACTGAGCCATCCAGGTGCCCCCCAGCACTTAATTTTTATTACAAAATTTTAATTGCAGTTTAATTAACACAGAGTGTTAATGTTAATTTCAGAGGTACAGTATTGTGATTCACAGTTTATGTTAGTGCTAATCAAGATAAGTATACTCTTAATCCCCATCACCTATTTCACTCATCCCCACTGACCCACTTGCCCTCTGGCAACCATTAGTTTGTTCTTTTTTTTTTTTTTAAGATTTTATATATTTATTTGACAGAGAGAGAGAGATCACAAGTAGGCAGAAAGGCAGCCAGAGAGAGAGGGGGAAGCAGGCTCCCCACTGAGAGAGAGCCCAATGCAGGGCCTGATCCCGGACCCTGAGATCATGACCCGAGCTGAAGGCAGAGGCTCCCCTGAGCCACCCAGGCGCCCCTTTTTTTTTTTTTTTAAGATTTTATTTATTTAATAGAGGAGTTTGTTCTTTATAATTAAAAGTCTGCTTTTAGGTGTGTCTCTTTTTCCCCTTTTTTCGTTATCTCTTAAATTTCATGCGTGAGTGAAACGGTACAGTAGTGTCTTTCTCTGACAGACTTACATTGGTTAACATTATAACCTCTAGATCCATCCATGTTGTTTCAAATGACAAGATTTTTTTTTCTTTTTAATGACTGAATAAGATTCTATCTTTATCCTTTCATCCAGTGATGAATGGGCTGCTTCCATAATTTGACCATTGTAAATAATCTTGCAATAAACATGGGGAACGCATATATGGTTTTGAATTAGTGTTTTTGTATTCTTTGGTGAATAGTACAATATTTGGAATATTGCAAATAGTGGATCATGGAGTCGTTCTATTTTTCAGTTCTTGAGGAACTTCATACTGTTTTCCAGAGTGGCCGCACCAGTTTGCATTCCCACCAGCAGTGAAGGAGGGTTCCTTTTTTATCCACATCATTGCCATATCTTGTTTTTCTCTGAGTTTTTTATTTTAGCCATTCTGAAAGTGTGAGGTGGTATCTCATTGTGGTTTTTGGTTTTTTAAGAGTTTTAAAAAAGTAATCTCTACATTACATGCAGGGCTCTAACTCACAATCCCGAGATCAAGAAATCACATGCTCCACTGACTAAGCCAGCCATGTGCCCCAATATGTCATTGTGGCTTTGATTTACATTTCCCTCATAATGAGTAATCTTGAGTATCTTTTCATGGGTCTTTTGGCCATTTGTCTTCTTTGGAGAAATGTTTATTCATGTCTTCTGTCCATTTTTTAAATTGGATTATTTGGTGTGTGTTTTTTGTTTTGTTTTGTTTTGTTTTTGGTGTTGAGTTGTATAATTTGTTTACATATTTTGGATACTAACCCTTTATCAGAGATGTCATTTGCAAGTATCTTCTCCCATTCAGTAGGTTGCCTTTTAGTTTTGTTCATTGTTTCCTTCATTTTTCAAAAGCTTTTTATTTTGATGTAGTCCCAATAGTTCTTTTTTACTTTTATTTCTATTACTTAAGGAGACATACATTGTTACAGCCAATGTCAGAGAAAGTACTGCATGTGCTCCCTACCATGATTTTTATGTTTTCAGGTCTAACATTTAGTTTGTTAATCCATTCGAGTTTATTTTTGTGTTGGCTTAAGAAAGTGATCCAGTACCTGCAACTACTTTGCATGTAGTTTTCCCACACCATTTGTTGAACAGATTGCTTTTTTCCCAAAGCTAATTCTTGCCTCCTTTTTGAAAATTAATCGACTGTGTAACCATAGCTTTGTTTCTGGGCTCTCTATTCAGTTCCATTGATTTGTGTGTTTATATTTGTGCTGCTGCGATACTGTTTTAATAATACAGCTTTGTGTAGTATAACTTGAAATCTGGAATTGTGAAACCTCAAATTGCTTTGGCTATTCAAAGATCAGCCAAGATCAGGGGTCTTCTGTGATTCCATAAATATTTTAGGATTGTTTGTCCTAGTTCTGAGAAAAATTGTGTTGATATCTTGATAAGGATTGCATTAAATCTGTAGATTGCTTTGGTAGTGTGGACATTTTAACATTTGTTATTCTAATCCACTTGTTCATATCACTTTTAATTCCTTTGATCAGTGGTTTTATAGTTTTCAGAATATAGGTCTTTCACCTCTTTGGTTAAATTGATCCTAAGTATTTTATTATTTTTGGTATAATTGTAAATGGGATTATTTTCTTAGTTTCTCTTTCGGCTGCTTCATTAGTGTATAGAAATACAACAGATTTCTGTATGTTGATTTTTATAAACCTTCGACTTTACTGAATTCATTTATCAGTTCTGGTAGTTTTTTGGTAGAGTCTTTATAGGTTACTAAGTGAAGTATTGTGTCATCTATAAATAGTAGAAATTTTACTTCCTTACCAAATTGGATGTCTTTTGTTTCTTTTTGTTGTCAAATTGCTGTGGCTTGGACTTCAGTACTCTGTTGACCAAAGATTCTGAGAGTGAACATTCTTGTCTTATTCCTGACCTCAGGAGAAAAGCACTCAGATTTTCATGTGGGTTTTTCATATGTCGCCTTTATTATGTTGAGGTATGTTCCCTTTAAACATACTTTGTTGTGTTTTTGTCATGAATGGATGTTTTACTTTGTCAAATACTTTTCCTGCCCTTACTGAAATGATCTTATGGTTTTTATCCTTTTTCATGGATGTGATGATTTATCATATTGATTGATTTGTGAATATTGAACCACTTTGGATCCTAGGACTAAATCCCACCTGATTGTGGTGAATAATTTTTTTAAACATATATTTTACTGAGGATTTTTCATCTATATTCATCAAAGGTATTGGCCTGTAGTTCTCTTTTTTGGTAGTCTTTATGTGTTTTTGGTGTCAGGGTTAATTCTGGCCTCATAGAATGAATTTGGGTTTTCCTTTCTCTTCTATTTCTTGGAATACTTTGAAAAGAATATATATTAACTCTTCTTTAAATGTTTGGTAGAATCCACAGGCGGTGACACTCTAGTCCTGGGAATTTTGGCGGGGGGGAGAATGTTTTCATTTTGGATTCAATTTCATTGCTGCTTATGGGTCTGTTCTCACGTTTTCTATTTCTTCCAGCTTCAGTTTTGTGAGGTTATATGTTTCTAGGAATTTATCCATTTCTTCTAGGTTATGGAATTTGTTGGAATATATTTTTTTATAATATTCTTTTACAGTTCTTCGTATTTCAGTGGTATTGGTTGTTATTTCCCTCTTTCATTTATAATTTTGTTTACTTGCATTTCTTTGGATGAGTCTGAACTATCAATTTTTTTGATGTTTTCAGAGAACCAACTCCTACTTTCATTGATCTGTTGTATTTTTTTGAGTTTCTATGTCACTTATTTTTGCTTTCGTCTTTATTATTTCCTTCCACTGCTTTTGGGCTTTCTTTCTTTTTTTCCTAGCTTTTTTGTTTATTTTTTAAATATTTTCTTTATTTATCTGACAGAGAGTGAGCACAAGTAGGGGGAGTAGCAGGCAGAGGGATAGGGAGAAGCAGGCTCTTCACTGAGCAGAGAGCCTGATGGGGAACTCAATTCCAGGACCCTGGGATCTTGACCTGAGCTGAAGGTAGGCACCTAACGACTGAGCTAGCTACCCAGGCGCCCATTTTTCTAGGCAAACCATTTTTAGGGGCAGGGTTAGGTTATTTGAGACTTTTCTTGGTTCCTGAGGTAGGCCTATATTGCTATAAACCTCCCTTTTAGAATAGCTTTTGCTGCACCTCAAAGGTTTTGGACTATTGTTTTCATTTTCATGTATTATTTGTTTTTTTTATTTCCTCCTTGATCTCTGTGTTCAACCATTCATTGCTTTTAGTAGCATGTTACTTGACTTCCAGGTGTTTGTGCTCTCCCCAGGGTTGATTTCTAGTTTTCATAATGTGTTCAGAGAATATGCATGGTATGATTTTGATTTTTTTTATTTGTTGACACTTGTTTTGTGGGCTAATATGTGATCTGTTCTGGAGAATGTTCCATCTACACTCAAGAAGAATGTGTATTTTGTTGCTTTAGGATAAAATGCTCTAAATTTATCTATGAAGTCCATCTGGTCCAGTGTCGTTTAAAGTCACGGTTTTCTTGTGACTTTTTGTTGATTTTCTGTTCAGATGATGTGCCCATTGTTGTAAGTGTTTAATAGTAAGTGCTTAAACTCCCTTACTATTGTCTTATTGTCAGTTACTTCCTTTATGTTTGTTGAACTGCTTTGTGTATTTGATTGTTCCCATTTTGGGTACACGCATAATTACGACTTTTTAAAAAGATTTTATTTATTTATTTGACAGAAAGAGCACAAGCCAGGGGGAGTGGCAGGTGGAGAGGAGGAGAGGGAAAAGCAGGCTCCCCACTGAGTAGGGAGCCCTACAACCTGAGATTATAACCTGGGCCACCCAGGCTACCTCTTTGGAAGCTTTTGTTTGTGGGCGGAGCTGCAGTCAGACTTCCCCATCCCACTCTTGGAGCTACCGTGGTCTAGTGTGTGGTTATTTTTACCTCTTCCCTAGGGCAAGAGTCTTTTTGGAGTGGTGCTGGCCCCTACTGGGGCTTGTTGCATACTTCCTGTGGCCTGTGTCTTGGGTGGACTCTGTCCAAGAGTATATTGGAGGGGGCAGATCTGCAAAGTGCAGTGTTACAAGTTAGATAGTGAGATTCTTTTTGTTGGGATCCATATGGTTATGCTGGAGGGGGAGGAAGGGGTTGGCAGGTGAGGGAAGTGGTGCCTGTCAGCTCCCTTTTTCCTAAAGGAGTCTCCCGGGGATCTCTGCCTTATAAGAACATGTTCTGATATTAGTAAATTACTCTTTTTCCCTTATGTGCAGGCGTTTTTCAGACTGCTGCTTCTATGCCATATGTCCCTGAGCTTTTTGTTTCATTGTCTTATTAGCAGAGGGGACTCAGTTTCCTCTAGAAGAGCTGACCTTTACAGTTTCAGGTTTTAAGTCTATCTTTGCGAAAGAACTTATGCATTTGGACCCTTTTGTTTGCAAAGGCAAATGTTAGGGGATTGTTCTTCTCTGCTTGAGCTCACTGGTATGAGTGTTTGTGTCTTTCCCCTTCTTGCCCAGGGATGTTTTCTCCCTCTTGCACTCGTTCCTAAGTCTGTTTAGCTCCCCTCTGTGTCTCCGCCATTCCTACCCTCTTCTTTGTGGCCTCTGCTCTACATTTAGTTGAGGGGTTTGTTCTTGATCTCTTTGGGTTGTTTTCTGAGTTATTTACACTGATATGGGTGTTACCTAGGTGTATCTGTGGGACAAGTGCCTTAAGATCCTCCTAGTTCATTTTTCCTGGAAGGCAGCTTCATTTTTTTTAATAGCTAAATTCCTGTATTTGAATATTCACTTTATTCTTTTAACTGTCAGTGGACATTTACTGTCTCCCATCTTTTGCATATAATGATTCATGCTACTGTGAACACTTTTGAACTTGTTTTTGTTGAATGCATGTTTTTATTCTGGAGTGGAGTAAAGTCTAATGGCCAGGTAGTAATTATTTATTTGACAAAGACAGGGAGATCATAAGTAGGCAGAGGCAGGCAGGGGGGGTGGAGAAGCAGGCTCCCTGCTGAGCAGAGAGCCCAATGTGGGGCTCGATCCCAGGACCCTGAGATCATGACCTGAACCGAAGGCAGAGGCTTTAACCCACTGAACCACCGAGGCACCCCAGTAATTACAATTCTTAAATGATCTGTAAGGCCAATTTGCATAATGTGTGCACCATGTTATATTCTCACATTCTATGTTGAAAATCCCAGTTCCTCCATAATCTTGTGACACTTGTTTCTGTCTTTAAAATTTTTTTTTTAATTTGAAGACATATTTATATTTGTTTTAGAAAGCCCCTAGAAGTAGGTAGAGGGGCAGGGGGAAAGGGGATAGGGAGCTAATCTCAAGCAGACTCCCTGCTGAGCTGAGAATCTGACACAGAGCTAATCGTGACCTGAGCTGAAATCACAAGCCAAGTCCTTAAGGGGAATGAGACCCCCAAGCACTCCTGTCTTTTCAAAATTCTATCCTAATGGGTATGAAGTAGTTTCCCATTGAAGGTGTTTTGTTTTTTCTTTTTTTAAGATTTTATTTACTTATCTGAGAGAGAGTAAGAGCACAAGCAGGGGGAGGGAGTGGGACAAGCAGACCCCGCTCTGAGCACAGAGCTGGACACGCTACATGGGGCTTGATTCCACACCCCCAAGATCATGACCTGAGCAGAAACTGAGTCTGACGTTCAGCAGAGTTATCCAGGCTCCCCTTCCACTGAAGTTGTTATTTCCATTACCCTCAAGACTAATGATGTTTAGGGGCACCTGGGTGGCTCAGTGGGTTAAAGCCTCTGCCTTCGGCTCAGGTCATGATCTCAGGGTCCTGGGGTTGAGCCCCGCATCGGGCTCTCTGCTTGGCA